>JAODOY010052966.1:0-18362 GCA_025399855.1 Forbesichthys papilliferus | reverse complement strand
AGAGAGAGTGCGTTAGACTGAATATCCGCACGGCTGTGATTCAGTTTTAGGTACGAGGCCGAAAGCCGAGTGATGAATAATTGCTTTGTTACTGGTAGAGACATCTGAGGGACAGATCCTATATGTGTTGTTACTGGTAGAGACATCTGAGGGACAGATCCTATATGTGTTGTTACTGGTAAAGACATCTGAGGGACAGATACTATGTGTCTTGTTACTGGTAGAGACATCTGAGGGACAGATACTATGTGTCTTGTTACTGGTAGAGACATCTGAGGGACAGATACTATGTTACTTTTAGAGACAACCGAGTTACAGATACTATGTGAGTTGTTACTGGTAGAGACATCTGAGGGACAGATACTATGGGTCTTGTTAGTGGTAGAGACGTCTACTGAGGGACAGATATTATGTGTCTTGTTACTGGTAGAGACATCTGAGGGACAGATACTATGTTACTTGTAGAAACATCTGAGGGACATATACTATGTGTCTTATTAGTGGTATAGACGTCTACCGGGGGACAGATAATATGTGTCTTGTTATTTGTAGAGACATCTGAGGGACATATCCTATATGTCTTCCTACTGGTAGAGACGTCTACTGAGGGAAAGATACTATGTTACTTGTAGAGACATCTGAGGGACAGATACTATGTGTCTTGTTACTTGTAGAGACATCTGAGGGACAGATACTATGTTACTTGTAGAGACATCTGAGGGACAGATACTATGTGTCTTATTAGTGGTAGAGACGTCTACTGAGGGACAGATACTATGTGTCTTGTTACTGGTAGAGACGTCTACTGAGGGACAGAGGGGCATGTAGTTGTGGCAGCTAATTGGTGTTGTGAATGTTACTGGCTTGTTTCCTGTCAAGGTGTGGGGAGGGGGGGGGGGTGTGTTGTTACTACCCAAACAATCACTGCACTGCCTTCGCTGTAAATTAAACATGAACATCAGTAATTCAACTAAATAATAATAAAACAGTGTTTCCTCTTGGATATTTTGTAGCAGTGTGGGAGAACATTTATACCTGGGTGGTCGGACTATCAATAGTTAATTTGAAAAATCTCAAGTAAAATGTATTTAAAAGACCTCATCGATACATGTTTTGCTTCTATTGGAGGGGAGTTGATGTTTGGTGGGGCGGATGGTCAGGGGGTCCTCCCCCAGACATTTTTGAGTGTCAAACACTATGCTGCATTCTGGTGATTTTTCAAAGCACCAGTTTGTGCCTTTCCAATCATGCAGACAGGCAGACAGACAGGCAGGCAGAGAATATTAGATGTAACCTCCAGGCCAATCAGGGCAGCTGTTTCTCCTGTATATTCATGTGATTAGGGAAGCTAAATACATTTAAATCTGTCCAGTGATTAACTCCAGGGAAGAGTGTAAAAATGGTGACTGGTCAGGAGGGGGTGAGCGGGCTCTCTGTGTGTGGTCTCAGATGATGGTTGAGAGGCCTGGAGCCACTGACCCCAGCAAACGTAACCATGGCAGCCAGCCAGAGAGCCAGGCCAGCGCTGACAAGTGTTCATGGAGCCATAAAATGAGTTTCCTGCTCCTTCTTTGATCCGGTACGATAATGAACTTGTTTGTTTGTGCACGTACGGCGTCTGGGGCATTGTGGAATTCAGGACATCGTGAATGTTTCAAGATTTAGGGGAAACTAGGGTACGTCTGGGACGGCACGCGCTCCCTCGCAGCTCTTCCAGACGAGATAACCAGAGATCGCCCCCAACAGCAAAAACAGAGAGAACTGCTTGCATGGAAGTTAGCCTGTGGTCAGGAACGAGGACAAGTACAATTAGGTCACTTACTATATATCATGCGTACAATCCAAGTGGGAACTGGTGCTGAGAAATAAATAAAGCCTAGAAATACAAAAACCTGAAGTGCCTTGAATGGCCACTTGAGGCTGACTGCAAAAGGGAGTCAATCCTTGGTTCAAAAAAAGTTTGGGTCTCTAAAACTAGTTCATGACAACTGGAGATGATTTTTTTTGTGAATTCATCAGTAAAACATATATTAGCCATACATTTATGTATTAGTTCTGTTACTAAACCAGCTGACTTGACAAGTGAATCCCTGTCCCCTCCCTGGTTTACTAAGCAGGCAGGGAAAACACAGCCAACCTTTGGTGTTGAAGAGGCGGGACTTCCTGCAGTCGTAGACCACTTCCTGTTGACAGTGCTCCGCCTGGGCGGTGATGGCGTGCAGCTGCTGGGCGGAGGCGGTGTAGTTGAGCCTCATTACGTGAGGCTCCTGGGGGGAGGAGCCCTGGACCCTCACTGGAGATGTGATGTTGTGGGTGAGCACCGTCCACACGCGCTGCCCTGGGACACAACACAAGCACACATGTTATAGGAGAGTGCACACGCGCACGCACACACACACACACACACACACACACACACACACACACACCGTCCACACGTGCCCATGCACACACACCGTCCGCACGTCCTACACTGGGATGCAACAGGCACAACACACACACACACGCACACACACACGCACGTGTCATGCACACTCTCCTCTGGAGTGCAACAAGCAAATGTAGTCTGAGTCAAGTGAAGAACACAAACATATATACAGCGCTGGGTATTGACAATACGATACGTATCGTGATACATGGGTCATGATACATGGGTCACGATACATGGATACATGGGTCACGATACATGGGTCACGATACATGGGTCATGATACATGGGTCACGATACATGGATACATGGGTCATGATACATGGGTCACGATACATGGATACATGGGTCACGATACATGGGTCATGATACTCAGGTCATTACTCATGACAATACAATTGTATCACAATACATTGTGATATGATACATAGCAATGCCCTACTGAAAAAAATGTAATACAGCTGAAAAATACAAGAATATTTTAATGTGCCCAATGCATAATTCATGGTGGTTCTGTTCTGTCCCTCATGTTGTCTATACAGTATATGGCCTGTCTTGTTCTGTATATTTTCTTTTGTGCTGAAACAAAAAAAGGAAAACATTTTTCCCCCAATCACTAGGACTGCTGAATTAACCGCTTAGCACAGCAGAGTATTTCACATCCAAAATGCACTAAAACCACCATAACACTTCATACATGACACAAATCAACTTATTCTTACACAACACTAGCAAATGTTGTCACCAAATAAGCACATGTTGTCACTCATAAAGCAATTACCCAAACAACACTAACATCAGGTAGCATTACACAATGTCTTAGGTTGTAACGTCAAATTGCAAAACAAGAATGACATCTTTACGGTTCAGATATTATTCAAAATGCTTCACTGTGTTTTGCAGTTTTTACATTTGCATTTTTTGCCATTGAGTACAATACTGTAACACTAGAATACAATACTGTATACTGTACATCATCTACAACTCTAACTCTAACATGCTGGGTGCATGTTTACATTGCAGCTGTACAAAAGTGTTCCTACACATAAGATGTGCCCTTTTGTAAAGACAGT
This sequence comes from Forbesichthys papilliferus, assembly GCA_025399855.1. Lineage (NCBI taxonomy): Eukaryota > Metazoa > Chordata > Actinopteri > Percopsiformes > Amblyopsidae > Forbesichthys > Forbesichthys papilliferus. Next base: position 14,861 of record JAODOY010052966.1, on the reverse strand, counting down.
ACATAAACTGGGTAACTGTTCTGTTTTAATGGGAGTCTGGTTGGTAAAATTATTAAAAATATTTCTATATAGTATCATGCTGTAACACCGCAAATAGCTTTTTTGACTTAGTGTTAAGTTCGGTTTTTAACTTACATATAACAGTTTGGAAAAGAGTATGTAAACATGCACATTAACCTGTACATACTGTCAGTTTTTGGTGGCAGTTGTGTCTGAGCGAGAAAACAATGAAAATAATCCAGTTTAGCCCACATATACTGCTGCTGTGCGTGTGAAGAGTTTTAGAAATGTGACCCAAGTATTGAGAAATGGATCTTAGCGATTGGGGAAAAAATCTGTAATGGTTTGATATACTGGAAATCGACACCGTGTTATGAAAAACAAATATTGCAATTCTCAGCTGTATCATTTTGCGCAGCCCAAAAAATATTTGATGCACTTGCACAAGAGACTGTCCTAAAGAAGATATAGCCATTGCTCTATAATGTCATCGATGCAGTGCAGTGTCTAGGATCCTCTAGAAGAGGATTCCTCCTTTGTGAGAATTCTTCGAGCACAAGGTTTCCTTCCATTTATCCTTAGTGGTCAATATGTGGTTAAAGGTGAACGTTATATATAACGACATGTTTATCTCTATCTAGTTTAAATTCGACCCTGTGGGTGTATGTACTGTGCACACTTGTTTGTGGTCAGCGTTATTCGAAATTATTCTGATGTGGATGCTTTACAATCCACCCCCACCCCCAGGAGAGACGTGTTCTTGCAGCTACATACCCCCTACATTGCACCACAGAACCCCTGACTAGGTTCCAACTGTTTGCCACTGCAGGGGAAGCAAGGCGGGGGGGGAAGGGGGGTCTCTGTGCATCGTGGCTGGTGAGGATGGGGGATAAATTAGATCCCATGTGCATCTGTGTGTCCCAGTTCCCTGTTTTAGACATGTAAAGGTTAGCGATTGTAAGCTAATACTTTTTTTTTGTGTCAAATTCATTAAATAACTCGTCCGCTATCTTGCTGTTTTCTGTGTGTGCTGAAAAAATAATCCGGTTCTTCTACACAGCCCTGGCTCTGTAAATAGGAACGCTAACAACATTATAAACACCAATAGACACCAATACACAACAATATGCAAACAATAGCCTTCCCAATGCGTGTTCCAATGTGTTGGGCAGGGTTTCTAAGCTTGTACCCTGGGATTGAAGGGACTGGGGTATTTGTTTTGACTAGCCCTACCTGGAACACAACAGCTCGACCTTGATTTGATTTCACTTGACAACAACATTTGTAATAAAGTAATATGTAATAATTTCTCCCATTGTGACATACTAGCCAATGCTGTGTAACACAGACTAAACAGATCGATAATGTGATAATGAATAATCATTTGTTAAACCATAGTTAGCATTCTCTTTAGCTCTTAGAGCCAACATCTGATTCTCCCAAATCACACAAATCTAAATTCGTAAACAACCTAATTGACTTATTGCAACAATTGATTCTTCAACACTGTTCCACTTCAAACAAACAAACATTAAATATATTTTAAATGACCAGGAGTGCTCCTTAATCACAGGGAAAACACTGCTTCATCAATTTCTATCTTCATCAATTTCTACGAAGAACGTCTGAAATCGATTTGCTCTCAAACCTAATGAAGATGATATTCAATACCACTGACTTGACTGTTACTATGCATTCACAGAAGCACATTCTGCTGAGTAATTCCATGTGGTTGGTCCCATTAAGGGTTAACAGTTGGTGTGATTAATTGAGGTGACGAGACCAAATCGCTTCAATCCCCCTTTTACTATATATTATGGGGATTTTGTTTACCTAGCCTAAGAGAAAACCCCACTCCAATTTGTGATTATTCATATTCTAGCTTGCTGAGCTGCAAGTTATTTGCATCTCTAATGGATTCCTTAATTGAGGTCAACCTGAGGCATCGTCAGTGCCAAATGATTGGGATTTGTAAAGGAGAAGTACGAAAGCATAAAATGGCGTGGAGCTAAGAGATAGAGATAGAGTCAAGAGCCGGGGATTCATCTGTAATGATGTAACTGCTGTGTTAACCCTTGGAGAGGTGTGACAGCCAGTCTGTCAATGGTTAATCTCAGCCTCTTCCATCCATCAGCACTACGCAAAGTAGTAAGTAACTCATGCTGAACATCTGATACATGTCACTCAAAAGTCTATATACTGTATGTTATTCCGGCACGACACTATAGTTGACTAGTTTCAGTAACCATAGCCTACTTTTTTAAAGAGATTTGACCTGCAAACAGTCAGACCTCCGCAGTATGTTTAACGTCTAATTTGGTAACGCTAAGATACGTAGTTGGACATGTCTATCACATTTCTATCAAAATATCTCCCGAGTAGGTGGGTATTGATTCTGGAGTTAGCCAATGGACGGTTCTGTGAGACTGGTCAGTGATCAACACTAATCATACTCAACATACTCTGGTCACAAAAGCAAACATTGACCTTGATAGGAAGAACCATGATTGCCACTGAAATACTTAAAGGCAGGGTTAGTCATGATTGCTAACTGAACTGAAATAAAAACAATATCTCTCCGTGGCACCGCCTCACACACACACATGCATTGTGAAGCAAAGCGTTGTACTCTGGTAGTACTATGGCTTTGTTGATGTGAGCGATGGTAAAAACAGTTTTGTCAGAATGCACGGATAATGGTAAGCTAACGAAATGCAAGGAGATATTTGGTAAATTTGACAAAAAGTGTATTAGCTTACAATTAGCTTGCAATAGCTGACTGTGGATGAAACGCGAATGATGAACAGATGAAACCAGAATGTTCAAAGCAACCATACCGTACACAACCACTGTAGTACAATGCCCATTTCTAACTAGAGTCTGACATTCACCCAAGCAAAGATCAAGTGTGCACATGCCCCGCTTACGACGCACAGGGGCAGGATGCGTATTGAATGGTCCTAATGATTTCCTCCTGCGCGGCATAACTGTCAGCTGCCAGTCATCGCTGCGGATCGATGCAACGTGATCTGTAAGTGGCTGGACTCCCCCTCTCAGAGCTCCACGCTTGTCCCAGCGGAGGTCGGGCGGAGCACGTCAACGTGACAACTGTTGAGAGGAGCGCTGATCTCACCTGTCATGTTGCAGTACACCCTGGTGGCCCCCAGGGGGCCGCTGCCGTCCGGATCGATGGAGAAGTAGCCCGAGGAGCTGCCCGTCAGCTTATAAGCCTCACAGGACGGCTCGTAGATGGCTGGTGGAGACAAAAGGGGAGAGGCTAGTCAACCGTGCGAGTTCACCACTTTAAAATGGAACTAAAGTCCACATTTTATCAGAAGAGCATCCAGACCAGAGCCATGTAGAAGACAGAGTCGCGTCAACTCTGATCACTGCAATGGACTGTTTTCTTTTTCACAGCGGATAGTGGAACCTCAAAACAGTCCCCGTAAATACCAGAAGTACCCTAAAGTATATTGTAAATGCAGAACAATGCATTTATTTACTACTAATTACCAAAAAATGCAGTTATGCATCCGTATTTACCGATTCAAATTGACCACCAAGCACTACCTGGAACGGTTTTGCGTCTCTATGACCCATGTGAGTGTTTAAGCTAGAATCCTAAGCCGGTTTTGAAATTGGATTTGAAATCTAGCGTATGTGAACTTGCATCCCACCCAATAAACACCCACAATTTCCTATACAAAAAATGGTCAATGAAACTCCCTGAATAGATATTAATTGATGACTGCAAAGACGGCAAAACCCAACAGGAACCCCCCAAATGTAATTTCACCCAATCACTAGATTCGTGGATAATAAGGAATTCATTATGGACAAGCTTTTGTCAAGTTTGAGACACTGATCTAATGACTCCGACAATTTTCTTCCATCCGACAACCACAAAAGGCACAAATACGGATATGTAGCAAAGATATAGCCTATAGCTGTCTATATACTATAGTATTGCATAGGAAAAACACACGTGATAACACTCTTGATATGTATTGAGTCAGTATAAATGCAATACGTTCAATATGGAACATTCGTGAGGATGTCCAAACAATATCACAATTGTAGATAGATAGATAGATAGATAGATAGATAGATAGATAGATACATAGATACATACATACATACATACATATATACATACATACATACATAGAGTGAGGATAATGGTTGGGTATGGTACGGTATACTAGTCAAATTTGAACCCATGCCGGCAGGAGTACCTGGATTTTGGTACCAATAGTCTACCCAATACTTTTTCTAAAATGTTCTATACTTTGTCTAACAAATGTAATTTCAGTTGTAGAACACTGCACTGCAAACTGGACACGTGGGCGTGACTGCTATGTTGTTGTGCAAAAACCCGTATGCCAGAGAGATTTGGAATCAGCGGCATCCTGTAATTCTATGGGAAACCTTCGCCATTGAACATTAACCAAGCTGCAGGGTGGATGCTCTCGCTGTCTCACTATCGTAGACGCTCACGTGAATAATTGCTGAAGATATGTGGCCCACCTGAATTTGTAATTTAACAGCCCTGCCCTGGCTTGGATCAGTACAGTAGGTGTGTGAGTGTGTGTGTGTGTGTGAGGGTGTGTGTGTACAAAAAAAAAGCACTCAGCAACAAAACATCTGTAGTTACTTTTTCACGTGTTATTTTTCTTACATTTGCAGATATGTGAGATGCATCATTATAACAAGCTCGAGGCTTATTTGAGAGTGCAGTGAGGACTACATGTTATATGTATATCTATATCTATAATGTGAGGACATAAACATTCAATAGGCAAAGCTTTCTCCATATCGCTGCTAGCTGCAGGCCCCAAGAGTAAACACTTACACAAGTCAAATGCACTTTGAATAAAAATGCTCTGCATATGGCTTAAAGGCGTGTGATGTGACACAAAACACACCAGCAGAAACGTTTACAAAAAAAAGAAGAAGAGAACATGTCGAACGTTGCCGGGCCTGTTTTTAATTCATGTGGCAAGTCTTCCCGTCGACATGCAAGGACGACTGCATCCGCCTGCATGCAAACAAGAAATCAGTATTCTGGGGGCAAGAGTTTCACAGAAGGTTCCCAACACCTCTGTTCCAGAGTGAAGATCAAAGGACCGCTGCAGGATGTCAAGGCTTGACATCTGAGACCCGAACCCTCTCAGACTGAAGATATATTTAACGAAATGTGTGTGTGTGTATATATAATGTATGTGTGTGTGTGTGTATATATATATATACATACACACACACACACACACACACACACATTATATATACACACACACAGTACATGTGTATGCGCGCGTGTATGTGTGTGTGTATGCGTGCATGTGCATGTGTGTTTGTGCTCGTGTGTGTGTGTGTGTGTGTGTGCATGTGTTTGTGTGCGCACGTGTGTGTGTGCGTGCTCGCATGGGCATGTGTGTTTGTGCTCGTGAGTGTGTGTGTGCATGTGTGCGTGTGTGTGCGTGTGTGTGCATGTGTGTGTGTGCGCGTGTGTGTATTCGTGTGTGCGCGTGTGTGTATGCGTGTGTGCGTGTGCGTGTGTATGTGCGCGTGTGTGCGTGTGTGCGCGTGTGTGTGGAACCACCACAAATCTGTGGCCCCCAGACTGTGTGGGAGGAGCCACCGCCGCCATGGCAACAGCAGCAGCTCTGAACCACACTAGCCAAGCATGTGAAAGTGGGCGGGGCTGCTCACAGTTGTGACAGGTCGCCCCAGAGTATCCGGTTCCCGAGCAGTCGCAGTGGAAGGTGCTCCAGGACTGGGAGCAGCGGCCTCCGTGCTCACACAGGTCAGGCAGACACCTGGTAGGGAAACAACCAGCACAGCTATGATGTAACACCTGTAGGAATACCCTGGAGGTTGTTCAGGTCAGACACCCAAAGGTCAGGCAGAAACAACGGTTAGCTCTTATTTGTTAACAAACCCTTATTAAAGCACGTTGTTTTTATATTAACAATATGCAAACAGCACTATGATCCACTGTATATGGGCTGTCTTGTCAGAGCAGCAAATAACAATAATAAATAACAGTAAAACGATGAAAGATATGTCAGGATTTGTTGACAAAATTAGGAAAAGAGTAAAGATATCCTTGGGGTGTTTCTGACACATTTGGCAACCACGGCAGATGTATTTGTTCTGTTTGCATGTGAGATTGAGCCTTTCATTACCAGTTACACAGGATTGTCTTCTCAACATTATTACGAGATCTTTGACTTGAGATCGTTCTTCGGTTATAGTTCCCCAGCAGCTGTCCATTCATGACTTGTGTCATTAAAGGAAATGTGCAGTCTGAAGTCAGAGTACTACAGTAACTAACACCAAAAGATTTATACATTTAATGAAAGTCAGAATGCGGCACATGTTTACGGGATTTCAACACAAAGCGCTTCACGGAAACTCCAGACCACACTCTTCTGATTAATAGTCCCTTCCTCAAGCCTCCTTGAGTTTCACATAATTGCCAGCCTTTCAAGCATGCATCTATAATTTCATACACTTTCATCTCCCACCCATTAATTGCAGCGGAGCGGGCTGGCCGCACCGTGGATAAGGTTTCGGCAATGGTTTAATTACCATCAAGCTATTTCTATTGTTGTGTTCATGGGTGCCCTCGCAGGTCATGAAATTACAGTAGCCGGAGCGCAGAAGTGCACACTCGCCATAAATTGAGTCGTGAAGTCTGATTAGCCACAGAGAAAAGGAGATTAACTCCCATAAAGGTTAATCTTCCTTAAGGATGCGTGGCTTTGGTTGTCATCCAGGCAGACAATAGCCCGGGTACACATCAGGCGGAGAGGCTTGAACCAAACCTGGGATGAATCCCTAGGGAACGCCTACTCTCACAATTCTGGAAAGCAACAGGGGGATTGGAATGAAGGATGTTGCACGGCCATCAATTATATGTCCGCCTCACCACACTGACGTAAGCTATGAATCGATGGCAGCCACATACAGTTGCTAGGGAAGAGGAACAACATCTCATTCCATCAATCAGTCATGTGCTTGGGCTCATCCTGTCCCCGCTGACAGACGTCTCAGTCTCACGGAGACAGCGGCACATATCGCCTGACAAGCGTAGACTCAGCCTGCGCCCGGACAGGAGCCAAGCGCAGGCTCTTTACAAGCCCACATGAGAGGGGCTCCCCTCGGGGCAGACGCGGAAGACAACGGGAGCTAACTTGTTTGTCTTTTTCTTATAAGTGTCCCTGGCTACTTTGCTGCGTGCCATTCATGCAGCTAGCGAGTGTGCTAATCCCCCATAATGCCGTGCGGTAATGAGAGACAGGCATGCCAGCAGGACAAGGGAGCAGCTTGTTAGCAGCCCTCAGCCAGCGGCAGAGGGGAGTGTACCCAGGCTCCCTCTTGCAGGTTTAATTGGATGGTGCTGTCAGTGGACTGCCTCTATTGGACGAGATGTCAACGACTTTCAGACACTCGGGCGCTTTTGGGGGAGGAGGGGGGCGGGGGGATAACTCTGCCATCAAAAATTAACAATGCCGGAACACAGTAATTCACCATAAACATGCAGAGGTGGCTGGCTGTGTGGAAAAGTTTGTGTGGGAGTGTGGAAGAGTGTGGAGCAGTGCAGCCGACGCGTTGCAGAACTACCTGTCTCTGATGTCGCATGTGTCAAACTGGAGCTCCCGGTAGCTTCCCATGGCTCTGTGGTGGACGTGACTAAGGTTCACCGGCTGACTGTTGATAGATATGAACCTCATGCATCCCTGGAAGGACCGCGTAGGGTTCTCACAGCCCTCGGACGGACAGCCTGGGTGAGAAACGACATAAGGCAATAACGGTATGCATGATACACTAAGCATGCCTACAATAGAGCAGTGCACCTTTAAGTGCATCACTTTGGCCAGTTATGGACATTGTTTTACCATGCTAACAGTATATCATCTTGGATCAAACATCTAATAATTCAGTTTGCCTGCTGAGACTCCACAATCTGAGAAACCTTTTAAAATATTAGTTAATTCAAGTATATAAATATACTGTATGCATACCAGGCATACAGTATAATCCATGTGCAATGAGAAACAAGTGGATCATATGAAATATTGTATCAAATCATGTCTTCATCACATACTATATACAGACATTTTGCATTTACATAACTATAATTCATATTCAAAACCCTGGTTTTGGGTGGTTTAGAGGTTTTTATGAGTGATCTTGTATATATGCTGCATTTGATTCCATTATTATTGTTTGTTTATTGTTTGGTCCAAAACAATCATTGTGATTTAAAAGTATGGCCCGTGACAAGACGGTCTTAAATGGCATTTTGTCATTTCTGCCATGTTCTTTCTGACAAGCCACTGACCTCCGAAGTGAAAGTTGCCTCTTAATTCCAGGGACTCCCAGAGTTCAATAGTGGAGGCCGGCTCATTGTCCAGCGTCAGGGTAATCTTCTGGTTCCTCATGTCCAGACTCACAGAATGCCAGAGCCCGTCGTTCACTCTGTGACCTGAGACAATGAAACCATGTCGACATCTTCAGCTGCCCATGACGACATTAAGCTGCCTGTTATTACTAATATAAGTTCTACTGCTGCATGTTAGCAATTGGTTCAGTGTACAAATGTAGTCATAAAAGTGTTTAATACTAATAGTAGGTCATTTTTCTCTCATTTAAAATGTTTAATTTTAATTATATATATTTTTTAATCTTAAGGCATTTGTTTGCAACCCCAACCAAGGTTATCTCCTTCATTAGAATGCAAACAGTGTTTAGAAAGGGGTCCCAAATAAAATGTATTAAGATGCGGTATGTGGGAACAAAATTAAACGATACACTTTCAGGAAAATTACTAAGATATGAAATTGACATAAAAGGTGGAGCCAGTGATCAAAGGCTAAAACACATTTCAAATTCAAATATGTCAAATCTCCTCACGGTCCGCTAGAGGCCAGATTCGCGTCAGTTCGCGCTGAAAGAACAACCCAGAGTTTCTACGGGGGCCTGGCTCTGTTAACCAGGGTGCGGTGACAATGAGGGTGACTGAAGAGACGCATGAGCGTTCTGGATGTCTGAGCGGCGCATCAGCGGCCCTGCACTCACGCCTGGGAGGGCATGCAGATGACTTCCACCAGTCACAGGGGGCTGTTGTCGTATGGGGGGCTGTGGACCTGCTTACCCAGTCTATCAGAAGGCAATGATCCCTGAAATGCGCGGCGAGGCTCCCCCGTACCGCGAGTGTCAAGGGACGACATCTCCACTCGATTGCCTGTTTCAAAAGACCCTTAAACGACGTACACAGCCCCCCACCCCACTTACCCGCCTGCCCACCCCAGCAGACATCTACTGTAACTCAGGGCAGAAGGAGCAGCAGACATTACAGATGCCCCCCCCCCCCCCCGTACTAAACCTCATCTCTAATGTCTTTATTATGACACCGATCATCTTTTGAATCCACTCTACTGCTGACATGCACAGACTGAGAATCCCAGCAGCACATCACAAGGAGATGTTTTTCCCACACCCAAATGTATACATTTACTCAGATGCACACATTCACATTGGTTAATGTTTTCATAATTTAGTTTAATAATTTAATTTCAATTCAAGTGTGTGATTCACTGCAGGAATCAGGAAGCGGTGGTGCTTCAACGTATTTTACAACTGTTGCTCCCGAGAACACCACGCCAGATTTGTGAAGGTCAGAAGTATGCACCATTGCCACTGCACGCGAGGTGCATTTACAAGACCTTGGGTTAAACATAAACTAAGCTCACAAAGTGCCTTTAAATGTGTTTGACAAAAGCTTCTCTAGGAAAACAAACAATTTAATAAGTGTGTTTATCGAGTTTTTAAAGTAAACTAAGGCAGTATTTCATTGTCAGACATGCATTAAAATGTTCCCTCTAGAAAAGTAGGCCTTGCAAACGTATTCATTATATGCCATCCTGGCTTCACCAATGACTAATGAGAATATTGAGTGAATAACATGAATTATAAAATAGTTTGAATATAGACCTAAATAACGGCAACAAAATATTACTGGTCACCCATTAAAAAAGTAACACTTGATGAATGACCGGACTGCAGGAGATGACAAGAATCCACTTAGAGAAATCCGTTTTCTAAATCAACATCTGTCAGTGACGGGGAATAATCCTTCGAAATGAACTAAGCGTGGTTTATGAATGTTGATTGAGCATATGTTTTACAGTGTTTGTCTAGCTGAGGCTGTCCTCCATTTCTCCATGTCCCTATGAGCCTGCCATCTGCTTAAAGTCTGTCTCTTACAATCAATGTGATTACGGGCTGCTATCTGCGAAAGACAATCCCATGTACCCTTAATGAAAATCGTCCCGCACTGGACAGCAGTTTCGTTTTCTTCGAGTAATTCCAAGGAGATTTGGAATCTGCTGAGATTACTGGGGGCAATGGTGATATAAATGACAAGGATGTCCCTCTAGAATAAGTTTACAGTAGCAGAATAAAACAACATTGAACACAGATGGGAAACTGGCAAGAAGACGGACTTTGTGTCTGCTGTGTAAAGGAGAAAACCTCAAATACAGTGGTTTTTATGTTGCCTCTGTTTCACATTAACATAGTAATGCATTCAAACACCAGCTAATAATAAAGACATTACTGTATGTTACTGGTGCTCTGTATGATATTAATTTAACAATTACAGCACACAGCTAATATTTTCTATGTAAAGATACAGAGGAGTATTTTTATCCTGAGCAGTGAATGACATCACACTTTCTTTGTTTACAAGGCCAGCACATGAATGTGTGACTCACAAAGAGTCTTTTATCTGCTTTGATCCCAAATGGACTGTATGGCTGGTTTATGCAAATGTATTGCAAATGTATTCACGAACACTCAGATGTAGAGCATTTACCATAACAAATATTTTCAAAATCAAATCATAACTCATGGTAAACTCAAGCCATGAGTTTGCTTGACGCAAAAGGTCATATATGAAAACCTTTCCGTTATTAGTGGCAAAACAAAATGTGTGGTGTTAAAAGGAAAATGCAGTGGTGCATTAACCATGACAGCCCTAACACTAACATGTGATGTTACTTCAACCTGCCACCTGTGCACACACACCATGCTGAGAATTAGCAACATAGGGAGGCCAGAGGTTTGCGTACCAAGCAGGAACCTACGGTGCTGAGAAGTCACTACCGCATTATGGGACCTAAATGTGGATCAAATATGTAAGTTAATCAACGGCGAGAGTACAGTTATATTTTGATCCCGTTTGAATTGTGACCCTAAGTGCACATAAAATGTTCGACTCCATTTGTTGAAGCATAAGACGTAAAATATATTTTCCTAAATGATTATGAAAGTATTATAAAACATGTAATTAGTAAGACCGATACCATAAGTCGCATGACATCATGACGTTCTCGCGCTACAACCCACAAGCCGAAGAAAGCGTTGTTTTGGTGACGTGTGTTGTGCAAGACAAAAGCTGTAGTTCACTGAGCGGTTATACACAAAACGAAATATTACTTTATAGTCTTACAACAAACTGCAACGATTCTCGCCGTTGACTACCATACATATTTTTTCCAAACCAAGGTCCTATAATGCGGAAGAACTTTAAGAGAACAAGAATATTCTTCACCATTTCTGTCTAATTAGTTCTCTTATTGTGTATACATATATTATATACAGTATACGATTATAATTGTACAATACAATAGTTTTCTTATTATTCAGACTTAAACATAAATTATCGTACTTTTCAGTGCTAGCCGTACTCACTACCCGACATGACTTTCGCGGGGTCTAAAACAGTTCCATGGTAACAGCGAGCCCCAAGTTTGAAGCACCGGATAAAGCTTGTGAGATCAGGTTGGTATCACAAGGACAGCCAGCTCAACGTATCAGAGACGTCACTATTACACATTAGGATTATGGGTACTGTAGTAGTTCTCTGTGACATCGCAAATAAATCAGGTTAATCTTAAAGCAAGATTTGATATAATGCAGACTGGCTTCTACATCGCTTCACAATCTTGTAGCGGTTTTGTTCCAAGCTTAAAACAATTTTACTTTTTTCCAAACGTCAGTGGAGAAAGTTTATGGGAAATGTACTTCCAGCACCACAATGTTACGCTCTATATACAGTCTATGGTGACATCACAGAGGGTCTGTCCATTTATATATACAGTCTATGGTGACATCACAGAGGGTCTGTCCATTTATATATACAGTCTAGTATATAGTGGGCTAGAGTATGTACAATGTGTGCGTGCGTGCATCGCTGTGACCCTTACCAGCGGACACCTCTGCTGTCCCCTGCTGGTGGGAGGTGTGCAGGGCGAGGAGCAGCCGGCTGCTGCTGACCATCAGCTGCAGGGGCCCCAGGGCCAGTCTGGCGGAGAGCAGCAGGCCCTCGGGGTTCCACGTGCGGAACTGGAGACGCACCCACAGGCCCGCCCCCACCCCCGCCGCTGCTGTTGCAGGGAGCGACAGGAAGCTTCTGCTGGAGCTCAGGAAGGTGCAGGCCACCAGCTGGGGCTCGGAGCAGGAGAAGGTCACGTTGCCCTGGAGACCAAGAGGGCACTCTTACTTATGCATATCTTCATCAACATGGGTTAATAATGCATGGTGAGCTCATCACATGCTGCTAATGCACGTGAACAACCCCGCTGCTACAGTGACCGACATGCAGACGCTCGTGTGCGTGTGTGTGTGTGTGTGTGTGTGTGTTCAGCTCTGTCAGGACACGATGTTCTTTTTCACTAGCGACAGACATGGTGGAGCCCAGTAGAAGCTTTGCTAAATGTAGTCTCGGTCTCTTCCGTCCGTTTTGCACTACGTCACGGCAACGTCTGAAACAGAGGGCCCTGTATTATCAGGGTGTGGGGTAGCATTGGTTGTTAGCATTGCCTCTCAAAGGACTAGACACATCATTCCAGGACAACACCAATGCAGTGCTATATTTATGTATTACAGTAAGCAGTAAGTAACAAGTACTTACTGCTTAATGTAATGTAAGTAACATATTACTTACTGCTCTACAAGACCTGCAAACAGCCAAACTCGTGTTGACAAGTATCCCAACAAATTCCTCTTTGATTTAGCCAGCCAGTTATGTAGTTGATCGTCGGGCATGTCAATCAAAATACCTCTCCTCTCAAGTGGACGGGTCTTGACGGAGACACACGGTTAGCAAAGGCTGTGTGCCAGACTTTATGCAACTGACAGCTGGCTTCGCGAGACTACGCAAAACATTATTAAGCTATTAACCTATTAAAGCTACGTTAACAATTACTTTTGAGGTCATTTTGTTGACATTAGTAAATTATCGGTTTAAAATGAGTTTGCCACGTCCAGAGGCGGTGTTGACGGCCATAGTGCAGGATATTGTTGGTATGATGGTTTAATGGTGACCGGGTTCGCAGAACAGAACATAACTTATAACAGACACAGACAAGTGAATACAGACAAATGATCCAGCACAGGGCAGACAGGGTTTAACACATGTTGGGGACAGACACACATGAAGCAGGGGAGACAGCGAGGACATCTGCAGGTTGGGAGGGGAAGTGCAGGCAGAGAGACACAGTTTCAGCCAATGGGGGAGCATACTGCCATTTATCAAGACAGGTGAACCAACCAGCTCTATGACGACATCACATTCATTCAGACATGAGGGAGAAGCCGTAATGTATGTCGATGGAAAGGCTTTCATGAATATGAACATGAATATTTATACAATCGCGTTGAGGACCGTGACTCTATATATAAACGGCAGGAAATACACATGTACGGACGAATCATCTACAAAGTGTTCGGTGTGCTATGATAACGGACGCCATGTAGCACAGAGGTCAGGACAGGTCAGGCACGTGCGGCAAAGGAGCAGTCATGTCAATTGCGCTGAGAATCCTATCAATCCCAGTGCCTGGGAGGGAGACGCAATCACAGGTCCTTGACTCTCCCCTCCACCCACCCAAGCACCTGGGGAAGAATTCCACATTGAAATTCCATTAGAGGTTCAATCATGGCAGTCAGTGAGCAAAATTGGCCTCTCTCTCTCTCTCTCTCTCTCTCACTCTCTCTCTCACTCTCTCTCTCTCGTAAGTAAAGGCCTTTTAACATAGCAATCAGAGTTTTGAGGGTAGAGGCTGTCTGAGATGAAATGTGGCTCTTTGGACCCTCTCCTAATTTGTGTATGTGTGTGAAGGTGTGTCAGTCTGTGTAGGTCTGTGTGTACGTGTGTGCGTGTGCATGCGTGCGTTTGTGTGTGTGTAGATGTGTGCATCTGTGTGTGCGTGCGTGCGTGTGTGTGGGTGCGTGCGTGTCCGTGTGCGCATGCGTGTGCGTGTCCGTGTGTGCATGCGTGTGCGTGTCCGTGTGCGCATGCGTGTGCGTGTGTGGGTGCGTGTCCATGCGTGCGTGCGTGTTTGGGGAAAGGACGACAAAAGCCTGTGAATGTCATGTGCTGCCCTTGGCTGGCTAGATCCATAGACTCAGACCTAATGACACAGTAGTTAAGATCAGATGGAATTTAATGACGGAGCAAAAATAGTTTCCCCGATGATTTCCCCAATCGCAAACACTGCAGGCATTCTCTGCAGACCCCCTCGCCCACACACACACCCCTTCAGCCCGCATGGCATTAAATAGAGCTGTGATGGTACGTAATCCGCTCACACTTTGGGTAAACGGGCACAATTAAAACACACTTCTTCTCTGCAAGTATTATCATAGCCTGCCGCCATGCCATTGACCAGCAGGGGGAGCTGTACACATTAATAATGCACGGTGCGACTCACCACGGTGTAGATCTGCGGCTTGCGCCTCTTGGCCAGGTCTATGATATTGATCCCGTTGTAGTAGAGGTTCTCCAC
>JAODOY010052945.1:0-18366 GCA_025399855.1 Forbesichthys papilliferus | reverse complement strand
TATATATATACCTGTATATAGTGTTAATGGTGATTGGTTTATTGGGGACGTTTTCAAATATTTCTATACGTCTTCAACCATAGATTTTAGTCACCACTAAAATGAAAATATATAGGACTACTCTTGCAATTATTCCTCACAATTTTGACGTTTCAGTTTACAACTAAATGTTCCTAGAACAGACGACAATTTTAGCTAGAATATTGTCCAACATTTGACAAAATTGTGATATGTCAGTATATTGTCAAAATTTGTATTCGTCTTATTGTGACGTATAACCCTTATGCATAATCGTCACCATTTGACGTTGATCTCATGAGACTGGGCTGGGTTGGTTGATGTATATCCATTTTATTTTTACATTTTCACATGATGCCAAATGAGGAAGTTTTAATGACAATTGTTTCATTATTAATGTGTCCCTAGGCAATTGCCCTAACATTTGACAGAAATACGGTGCACTCCTACATCTGTGAGAATAGCAGTAATACCCCCTTCTGGCTGACAGCGGCGTGTTTTACCGGCACTGTTGATACTTTGCTGGGCTGGATTAGCCCAGAAAAGATGGCAAAGGAGGTATGTTCTCTACACTTTTAACATGCCTTTTTTATAGATAATGAAACCATCCATGTACAACCCCAGAAACGTGCTCTGCTACGACTGTTGGGACTAGGTGGCTCCACTTGCTCACAGATCCCCAAGGATATCTTTTTAGCCCTGCAGCTGCTATGCTATAATACATATTGTTAGCTACTGTAATTACTCAGCGCAATATGTTAGCTAACACAATCATCTCTCTTTCTGCTGTGGGTACAACATGTGTCATTTGGATTTACATTTATCTGAATGCGTTCCACAAAAATGAGTTGAAAAAGGCTTTATGGCTACTCCTATACAGTACATTAGTAGCAGTCATGTTTATAACATCCATATGCACAACCCACTTCACGTAAACATATGTCGAATACTATACAGTACAGCACAGTACTGCCTGTATGAATATATAGAACAGAAAAACAAATGAAACGAAAGGAACGCGGGTGTGACACAAATTAATTTTTATGATCTTCAACAACAAATACAACTTTCCTATTCTGTTGGTTTTGTGTTCCAAGGCATTCCTGGTGTGGAGTCAGCATGTGGCTCTATCTGATTTGACGTTTGCCAAAGGGCTGCTAAATAGCACCATGGGAGGACCAACCTCAGGAGACCAAGGAGGTTCCAACAACCCCTGGTCCAATCAGAGTGTGGAAGCACAGCCGGAAAACAAAGGGGAAGAGATGTAAGAACTTTGATGTTGTGTTTGGTTTTTATTTATTTGTACTTCTTTCTTTTTTATCTGTGTAAATAACAGGTAACCAAATAATGCTTCCATTTCCTAAAGTAAAGCTATATGACTTGCCTATCTGCATTATTATTGCACAGTATGCATAGACAATGACACAAGACCCAGTAAGCATAGAGGGTTGCGTTTTGACTGGCATTGGACATCTGTCTTTATACTGGTAGGTTTCTAGGAGTTGGCCAAATTGTGATGGAGATTCTGAAAAGCATCCCACAGGCAGATATGGCTTTCCAATCCATGCTGAGGATGAGCTTGACCTCACTGCAGTCAGCTACTCAGTCTATTGATACCATGCAGGGTAAGCCCACTCTGGCCGGCATGTACAATTTAGTGTACAATTTCAATGAAGTCTATCAAAATAGATTTGATCTTATACAGTTTTATCATACTTTAGTGTTTCGATATTGTACAGTATGTAGATCGACTCTGCATGCAGGATAGAGTTGCAATAGAGACTATAATATTTCCTTTTCACAATTTTATTCTGTAATGATCTGACACAAATGTTCTCTAATATTGAATGATTCCCTTTGAGTAAAAAAAAAGAAGAGTTTATTTGTATTATCTTGTTATTTAGGGTTGATTTCAGCTGTAGGTAACGTTTGATGTCTTTGTTTCCATCCCAATTTACAACAGAGTTTACTTTAACTTGTCTGGTTATTTTATATTTTACATCTTTATTTTCACTGCAGTGTTTGCAGACATGATGGACACTGTTGTAAATGATGCCATTGAGATTCAAAGGACCTACCTGATGCTAATGACTAACCAGTCTGAGGCTCATGCTAGGATTGATCAGTTCTTGGACAGTGTGGTGAAGATTATTTTCAATGTAATTCTGAAAATTTGTCAATAATTACTTATTGGTGCTAAAGCCAGTATCCATGCATTGATTAATGAATTAATTCAAAACTGCACATCACTTCTAATCTATTTGATGTTGTCTTTTTTTCTAACTACATCAGAATCAAACATCTACTGAGCCTTTAACATGTGAGACCATCATGGATGCAGCCATGTGGGGGGGATTCCTTTGCCACAACATATCTAACATGGAACAAACCCTGCTGAATATCTGGTTGCCTTTGATTAATATGGTACATGTCATGCATAACATAACAAGTGGCACAAATGCACAATATCCACATGCACACATAAATCTAGTGGCATTTTAATTTGTTTGCTTGTTTTATATTTCGCTGTTTTTGTAGGTATACACAAACACTTCTGGACAGGAGAACTACAATGTTACCCTTCCCATGGTCCTCTCAGAATGGCACAGAGTCTCCAATAGCTCTCAGCGATTTGGAGTGATCCTGAAGCGTCTAGGCGAACAGATGAGTGCTGCATACTGGGTTAACTGGATGAAAGGAAACAACAATGCATGTAATCTGACTGCAACGCTTCAACAAAGGTGTGGTGGCACACTGGATAATGGCTTGGTTGTATTTTCTGTAAGAGAAGAACAGAGCAAAACTAAGCACTGACTGCATTTACTGTACAAGGATAAGGCCTTAAGCTATATAATATTGAACTGAAAACAGTTGATTTACAGATTTGATTTTAAGATAGACAATACAGAATTAATTTCTCTTTTTTTTTTTTTTTACTGTCAGCTTCTAATATCTGTATTGCGATATATATATCCATATATACATTTAACCAGCTGGTATCTGTTGCCTTTAGTTACACTAAACCACATCTCATCTTTTGGTTTCAGGTTTCTGTTGGCCATTGTTAAACTGGGGGAACAGATGGAGAGCAGCTCGCAGTGGCCTCAAATGGAGACGTACATTCACATGATGAACTGGATAATAAACTACCAACCTGGTGTCACTACAGAGCCAGCAAACTGTAAGTCCAGCACATACCACTCCCCAGAGGAGAGATGTGTATGTGTTTGATAAAAGAGTTGATATATTTAGATACCCAAGTTTCACTATATAAAGTATAATTACGTATGCAGTACTGTAGTACAAACATATTTAATTCATCGTGGTTATAAATATTTTATATTTGGAAAAAATAGGAATTCTATTGCTTTATTGTCTTCATTATTAAATATAGCTGTACTATACAGTATATTCTTACTGTATGTCATTTTCTGCAGGTTCTCTTGACATCAACACCATGGCTGTTAATTGTAACACTAGTTTGAAATGGAATCAGTTTGTACCAGAAATGGCTAACACACTGATGGAACTTCCAAACAATCCAGAGGTTTTGCTCAGGTAACGTTTGCCAGTGTTGTCTATCAAAAGCCACATTTATTCAAAAACTGTGTATTACGTTGATGATGTTGAAGTTAACTAAATATCTTGAGATTGCTGTCAATTATTTACATGGTTAAATATGTCTATGGGTCTAACACTGGGCTGTCAGATTCATTCACTATAGTAATATTCTAAATATTAGTTGAGACAGTTACATATGGTATAGAATATTTTATTAATTTGACCTTAACTGTAGTTCTGTCCATTCTCTCTTCTTTAGTTGCCTCAATGGGACTGTAACTCTCCTACAGCAAATATATGGTGACACCTTAAAATATTGGTCAACCACGTATTTGCAAAACAGTTCGTTCTCTGCCTACCTGATGAACTTGACAAACGACCTTGCTAGCATAGAGAAGCTCATCTCACTGCAAAGCATCGCTAATCCCAATACCACACTCCCATCCATCATCAAATTCCTTGAATCCGTGGGCCTGTCACCTATCCTCTCTCTGATTTACAACGGCTCCCTGAATGCCTCCGCGGCGCTGGATGTGGCATTGCAGCTCGGCAGGCAAAACCAGCACCTCTTCATCTTCGACGAGACAGACCCTGCGCTGCCCGAGCTGGAGCTCCTAATGGTGCGTCTCCTCTCCAGCGAAGGGAACCTCACTTTGCCCTTATGCCTCAGCATGGGACACAAACTGCTCACCTACTCTGTCTCACTGAACCCCGGTGACGTGGCCGGTCTAACGGAGGCCCTCGAACCGTACACCAACCAGACCAGCATCGCAGAGTCCACCCTAAGTGCCTTGGAGCTACTGAGGAAAGCGATGGATGGGGATCCGACAGACATCCTCCTGGGGTACGTTCACCAACTGCAGGGGTTCCTCATCTCCGCCATTAGACTGCGCAGAATGGAACAGCCACAGTTGCCGAGTGGGCAGCCGAGTGCAGAGCCATACACTGATCTCCGCTGGGCGGCAGCAGACCTACTCAGGTTAACGACCCCAGAGGGCATTGAGCGCCTGAGTCAGGACGGGCCGGAAGCGGTCGCGCAGCTTGTCGTAGAGAAAATGGTGGCCCTCCTCCCCACAGAGCTCCAGCTATATGCCGCTGGCCTTCTCACTGATCTTCAGGCGGTGCAGAACGAGACCGAGCTGTGCGCAGCAACGCCACAGAACTGTACGGTCGGGGTCTCCGAAATCTTCCAGTACCTGGAACAAATTGTCAAGATCTTGCAAGCAGCCAAGGACAATGTCACCGTCCAACTGTCTCCTATCTATCTTCCCTTCCTAGGAAGCAAGGAGGCACTCAACATTACAGCTGCCCTCCTTACACCACTGCTGTCCCGCACAGATGCAGCTTGCATTGGATTGGCCAACCGGACAATCTATTTGATCAGATTGGTTATGGCTACACCAAACCTCACTGTAGCCGATGTCCAGGATGCCCTGAAACAGGCCAACCTTATGCTGGAAGAGCTAGCCAACATCAGCACTATGGCTGGTGCTGCCAATATAACCGACCTGATGTCAAAAGTCATGGCGATTGTTCATGTCCGCCAGTGTTTTGAGTCTCAGAGCACACCTGTCGGGACAGTCCAGTGTGTTGTTGAGCTGATGAATGGGGTCAACGACTTTCTCTCAAATGTACCCGCTCTCCGCAGTAGCACTGCCATCCTTTCCCTCCTCACTGCACTTGTCAATAACACTGTCAACGATACTGTAAACACCAGCTTCAGCTCCAATCCACAACTCGCTATCATGGAGCTCCTCAACCAGACGTTGGAGAATATAAAGGTCAACATCCAACAGAACGGGCTTAACAGACCTGAAGTCATGAATGACATCAGAGTAGTCGAGGGGCTTTTGCAGTTAGCCGCCAACACGCAACCCTTTAACACTCTCAACAGCACACTGATGGAGAACTCTCAGTATGCTCAGGAGGTGTACCTGGAGATTGCACAGTGGTACTTGCAAAGACTGGAAAACATTACGAGCAACAGCTCCTTGTCTAGTCTACTCTACCCCTTGTACCGCCTGACAGAAATGCAGGTGGCTCTTCAATTGGCACAGACCGAATACTCTGTGTTTGTTGAAAACCAGGTTGGGAAGCTGATGAATGAACTCCAGTACCCTATAGATGGTGCAGGGGTTAGCGTAATTGGGCAAACTACTGTGAACATTCTCCAGGAGCTGGTGGAAAATATTCAAGACAAACTCAACATTGAGAGTAATTACCTCCTGAGCCTTGGCGTGGCACCCATGATAAATGCAACCGTGTTCAGTGGCTACAAGGAGCAAATTGAGGAGTACCTTAATCTTATCAAAGATTGGGTGAAAAACCCTAATGTCACCACGGCCCTTGTGAACCTATCAAATCCAGCAACAGACCTGCAGCTTCTGCTTCAAGTGTTGCCTCACTTCCTAACAGACGAACAAATGGCCTACCTCTCAGTGATCAGCAACATCACGCAGGCCTTGACCAAGGCTGTCGCTGTGGCGGACAACCCCGGTGGTCTTCAGAATGACCAGTTTTCTGCTTCCATCTTAGAAGCAGTCCAAAGCGCGTTGCAGATCCTGAGCCCAATGACGGTATCCCTGAATGTGAAGGTTCTAAAGGCCGTGGAGGATTTGCTTGGGTTCATAGTGGTTCCTGATCTGAGCCTTAACTCTTCACGTAACATCTCCTTGCTCATCCTCAAGACAGCTGACAGTATCGCCCAAGAGACCATGATTGGGTTACCCGCAGAATACCTGGTGTTTGGAATCCAAATGATGGTTACATATTTTGAGACAGCCCCCACGCCTGATTTAATGGACAACTGGAATGAAATGTAAGATACCTTATTAAATCATTTAAATAATATTTTTTTCCTTACATTTCATATTACTGTACATGCTAAATATAAATATAAAAATTATTTTATTGTATCACTGATGTGACTTTGTTTGTTGTCATTTAATAGTCTGTCTGTCCTAGATGGTCACAGTCATATATATTTAATTACAGGTCATTCGGTCATGTGCCAATGTTAGCGATTACGTGACGTCACTTTGTAGTCTAATTGTGATTATGTCTTTTGTTACCTTGAAGCATTCTTAATGAGATAAAGACAGTCCAGAGTCTCCTTCCTCCAGACAGCCCAGCACAGGCTTACATTTCCATCCTATTTAACATTACTCGCTTCATCCTAGAGTCTGGCCAAGGTCAGTTGGGCTTTAAGTGATTCTATATGTGTGTGTTTTCTACTGCACTCTGATGGAGGAGAGCTACTGTGATAAAAGCTATTTTTCTAGTTAGAAATAATACAAAGCAGCTTACTCTGATCTACTGAATGATGTAAATTAAAATTTGACAAAAACTTTTTCCAGGCAACATGAGCTTTGGTGCAATATTTGGAAACACATCACTGGCAAATCCATCTGATTTTAACAGTCAAGTAAGTAAAATTCAAATGTGCAGACAATTTTATTCATTAGTAACTGTCTAACATGTTTATTTGGGAGGTCGGGGGGTGGGGGGCTTACATTTTCGTTTAACATAGACATATTAGATTTAGACATAAAACATTAAATACTGTCAGGGAATACTCAAGAAAACTATCAAAGCAGCATGTATGTCTGAGAGCAATAAACCCACGGATTGAAACCCCCAAAACAAAACAGGTGCTACACATTGGCTTCTTCTGTACTGTATGGTACCTTTACTAACTCTATATGCATTTCCACTCACAGATACAACAACTCATGAATGCTCTTTGGCAAGGAAGTGACTCATCTATGACGCTCCCATTTCTTGCGGTCTTTACTGACCTGGGCCCTGTCTTGGAGGAGATCATGTCTGGAACAGCAAACCCTGGCACCTGGGTCAAGTAAGTTCTGCCATCATCTGCTGACTAGTACATGCAAATGGCCTGTATCTTATCGGCTGCTATTTTGAATCATAAGCAGATGAACATTGAAGATAATGTAGTCAGTTATGCCTGCCATTGTATTGGTGAAAACGCCATAAGAAAGTCAAACCCAAACAAAAATTACCTCTTTGTCCTTTATTTCACTTTATGTATGTCTACATAACATCACAGAAATATAGGGAAATCTGTCTGTTTTGACAACAGTATGTTTATATATATATATTTACTATTAACCTGACTTGCTAGATGGATTGTTATTCACAAGTCCATCTAGGGAGCCATGCATCGAAACTATAAAGGGCGGGCACTTTCATAAAATACTTTGGTTTATTGGATAAACCGTCTGGTGTTTTCGCTGTCAGCAAACCTAAACCACCCCATATAGCTATTAATACACCGCTGATTGGTAAGTTCAGTTGCTGCTCAGACATATTAACAATGATTCCTAGGCTTTCCAGATTGATTCTTGTGGCAAATTTAAACTGAAGCTTGTGAGATCAGGATGGTCTTGCGAGGTTAATTTACTGTAGCTTTGTAAATAGATCAATACAGATTGATTCAGTTGTTTCTGATCTGCGTTTTTTCCACAGACTTGAAAGTATGGTTGGGGCTCTACTGTCAGCATTCAATGGGACAGAGGTTTGGGGTGATATCCCAGCTGTTTCCTCAATGGCAGAGAATGTAATCGGACCTCTGGTTAATAACATGAAAGCAGAGAATGGTAAGAGTCAGAAACACTACTGAATACAGAGGTTATACAGTAGTTAACAGTTATGTGTAGGGACCACATCTGAAGGGGTATTCCAAGATTTTTTTCCTGTGATTAAATTTTAAATTTTGGTTTATTTGTATTGTTATTAAATGGGTATGTATTTAAATATAAGGGAAAGGACTCTAAGTGGTTAATATCAATTAGTTGCAAACTGCTTTTTAGGGGACATGAGGTCAAACCACTTCTTAAAGGAGTCAATGTTGAATTCTAATGTGATTCTAATTCTAATGTTATATTGTCAAGTGCATACACAATACATACGGTATACTTGCTAATTAGAAAAAAACCGGCAGAAACACAACAAATATTAGTCTTATATAAGTAAAAATATATGAGTATAAATATATATAAGTATAAATAAAGTCTTAAGCTTATCAAAGAGTAATCCTATATTAAGTTTGGAATATTTCCATCACTTTTTTAATATTGAACACCCCGCCCCCACCCAACCCCTTTCTCCTTAGAGCTGATAGTGAGCCTCCAGAAGCCATTGATCACCCTGATGTCAGAAATGGAATATTCCATGAACACGACCCACTTCAACTTGTATAACATCTCAGATGTAATCCAGCAGGCCATCGGGAGCACAATTCAGGCTGTCAAGCAGGTTAGACTACCACCAGTATGTGTCCTCTTTGAGAAATAGATTGATAACAGAGACAAAAGGTTAGGGAGAGGTCAAAGTACCGTGCACTAAAGTCTTGCTATGTCAACATGTCTGACTATCTTAATCTGAGGCTCTCTCCTGTTTTGTCACATCACATTCATGTGATTGTTTGATGGTATATTTTAAGGATCTATTTCAAGATAAATTAGACTAATATGGACATACATTTGTCTGCGAATTCTGTAAAATGTAGGTTGCTTTTATGAGATCATGTAGACCCATTAACCAGAATTGTAGTTTACCATTGTACCATTGTAGTGTAACATTTTTCAGGAAATAACTTAAAATGTATTAATCCACAAAAATCTAATCATTTTGTGTGAATAAAAACATGGCATGCCTAGACCATTTCCAACTGCTTGCATGAAGTCATGTTGTTGTTATAAAAGGCTGTTACAATTAAACAACCTTTAAAGGGAAAGATCACACTACCCAGGAAGGGTAATTTCTTTTGTAGTATGCAGAATTACAGTTTCAGCAAAAAATAGTGATGATATCTGTTCCTTAGGGCGATTGGGCGACGCCAAAGGGAGAAAGAGAGAGGAGGAAATTTTAAACTTTACCAGTGTACGCTACGGTATTATCAGCGACGAGCCGTCACTGATAAGGAGCCTATATTATTTATAATATAAATGGTCAAAAGCACAAAATTCTGTTGCCACATGTATATAGAATCACTCTCTTTAAGTGCAGATAACTATTTGTCCTGACAATTTTGTAGCCCTTGTTTAACGGACATACCACAGAAGCCTTTATGGAGCAAACACATATTGCCTCCTGTCGCAATGAAATGCCTCAACTCTTGTCAAACGATTGTGGTTGCATTTTGTTTGCACATAAAAGCACACACATACATGTCCCACTGTACCGTACATCAGTAGAGGAACACTCTTGCATCGCCTGTTGTATATTTATGGATATTAAATATACATTATCTCTTAAGTTTGCGTGAGTGTTTTTGTCAATGTTACCCAACCCAACCCAACCCAACCCTTGTGTAATGGTGCTATTAATAATATTGTGTGTGTATGTGTGTGCATGCGCGCTCTCGCGGCCCTTACAGGCTGTAATCACAATGTTTCAAGGGGTGTGAATGCGTGCCTTGTGTATTTGTGTGGGTGGATGAAAATCCCTGATACCTGTGTGAGCCTTAAGCTCTTTTGATCTCCTTACCTGTCGCCTACTTCTCTCTCTCTCTCTCTCTCTCTCTCTCTCTCTCTCAGGCAGCGATTATGACACTGCATTCCCCCACCCCCACAACATCACTCCCTTTTGTCTGTAACCGGACCTGAGCATTCTTTGTGAGAACCGTTTGTGTCACGAACAGTGACTAAGCATTTCCCCGTTTCCCTCCAGGCTAATGACTCCTTGGAGTGCAAAGACCTTCTGGCAGCCTGGAAGCCTGTGGAACTGGCTGCCGGTCTTAGCAGAGATAGCTTAGAGGCGTGGTGCACCGTCAACCTGCGGCCTGTCATGGACGCCTACGCCGCAGCCCAGGTCCTCTATGGGAACTTGACCAGCACTGTGAGTGCACTCCACCCACCTTGAATAGGAACATCACTTCTACACATACCGATTGCCGTGGAGGATTCTTTGGGGTTAGAGTTACCCTGCTGTAATAAGAGCAGATTGTCCTGTCACAACACATAACAGCAGAAATGACAATGCCCTGTTATCAAACGGTGGCAGCAAATTTAAAATGCACTTCACGTTTCAACCACTGGATAGCAGTGTTGCCTCACACAAGTAGGAACGTGTTTTCACTGTGTGTTGTCCGATCAGCAGACAGAGGTGGGGCCGGCCACTGTCAACGCCACCGCTGCTGGGATTACCCAGGCCTTGGAGACGCTGTACCAGGCCTCCATTAACCGCACACGTGTGACTGAAGATCTAATCACGGTTTTCGTCAGCTATGCTGCCAACCTGACACGACAGTCTGTGAGCCCTGAAGCACAAGCCTACTGGTACCAGCAGCTGCAGGAGATGCAGATGAGAGAGAGGTGACTGTCTAGATATCCATGTGCTGTAGTGCCTTGTACTGGCCTTTCAACAGAGGACATGTAGATCCTACGGACAGAGCACTGCCCATAATAAACACTACAGTAAAGAACCAACGTGTCTATATGCATTCTCCATTTGTTGCTCCTGGAGCAGGCAAATAGTTCCCACTCACGCCAATCAATACAATCCACGTGTAGTCTGGGGAAGCCAATTTGATTTCTACTACATTGCTCAAGAGGAATAGTACGAGCACATTTGCATGGAGCTTGATTCATTTAATTTGACTCCTGGGTTGAAAATAGACACACCTGCACAGATAGCAGCTTAACCCTGACGCAGTTAGCCGACACTCTCTTTGTAGAATTGATATGACTTCATGCGCCAGCCGTAATAATAATAACGAGGCATAGTGATAAAGATCACATTATGCATATCACAGGGAATCAATCAAGTCTGACTGCATGAGTTATAGATATTTGATCATAGTGGAGAGACTACATATTCTATTATCTTGGTCGAAATGAGAAAACTGTGATTAAGTTAAAATGACAATGGAGTTAAATTATGATTACTACTTGCACAATCAAGACAAATGATATATTCAAAGATTTAGCTTGAGAGTGACACTTGGCACGATTTGGCCTCCAACCTGTTTAACTAAACATATATGCTCAATTGTCCCCAGCACAGGATGTGTGTTTAACAAACTGAACTCAAATGAACACAGTGTAGTCCCACTACAAACAGTGTCTGATTGAACATGCATTCATTGTCTTTCTTTCATCTGCAGTATGGATTCCTTGACAATGCTCTCAGAGAAGCTGTTGACTGTGGCCCCCTCCCTCCAGCCCTACGTAGATCCCTTGGAGAAAGCTTTGGGATACCTCTTGACAAACCAAAATTACAGTTTCAGCCAGGACGTTGTCCAAGAAGCCTGGACGATCTTTTTGACCTCTATGAACATCACAGCCGACCCTACGTTTTCCACGCCATGGGGCAGTGTCTCCGGTCTCAACGAGCGCTCCGTTTTCGGCATGATTACGATGGCTGTCACGGCCGTGGTGGAAATGCAGCTGTTCGGGGACACGCCTGAGGTTTACCAAGTCATAGAGCAGCTGGTAGCAGCCAACGACACCACTCTCCTCGTGACCAAAGTATCTGAGATGTACGCTCTGGCGACCTCCGGCCATGTGTCTGGCTTGGATCTGTTGACCCAGGCCCTGCTGGGGACACACCAGTCCGTCGGCTATATCCTGGCCCTCCTGAAACAGATGAACCTTAGCCTGCCGGAGAACACGGAGCTGTTCGTGGAGCTCGTCGGAAACCTCATTGACATGCCAAGGCAGATGGCGGACACAAGCGACATCACAGACTACCTCGGCCAAGACGCGGCCGTGGGCCACGCGCCCAGCCGACGGCGACGCGAGGCCCCACTTCAGATGGCGAGGGAGCCTGTGGACGACTGGATCGACTTGTTCCGCATCGACTACCCCACGCTGTTCCAGTCCGTCTCGGCGGCGCCCAGCGCGTCGGAATTCAGGGAGACGGCGCACGTGTTGTTCGCCAACCCCAACCTGGGCGTGGTGATGAAGGGGGTGACGGGGGGCGTGAACTCGTCTAAGGAGGACTCCATTGACTCTGCCCTGGGGATGCTCTCCTACTTCACCATGCCTGAGCTGCTCTCAACGTAGGTGCACACAGCTAGTACAGCCAGTGCATACTGGCTGTACTGTGGCTGGTTATTGTGAAAATAGAAGATTTAAAAAATAAATAAAAATAAACATATGATATAGCTAAACCTGATATAAAAGCATAGTATGAAACCGTACCACAAGGTACAAACGCTAGAGCAAAGCGTCTACAGGTAGACAAGCTCATTACATGGTATATGGTGTCATGTCTCCTTACATCGTGTAAAGTATTATTATTTATTTACATATATACCTGATGTGTGCGTCTTTGCTCCTAGGTCGTCAGTGGATGTGCTGAGGAACGCAGTTAACATGCTTCCCGAGGGCTTTCCCTTCTTGGCGTTGGTGAAAAACCTCACGGAATCTCCAGGTATCGCTGTTTCTCTTCACACGGCCTAACTTTGTCAGCACTGTGACCCCCTCCCCGCCACACTGTCTCCGGGGCAACAGGGTAGGCCGCAATTAGTCCCCAGAGGCAGCCCCGCGGTAAGCAGTACACACCAGAACCAGTAGTGGAATGGGAGTCTCTTTAGCCCATGCGTATGCTCCCGCCCACCAGTCGTCAGTCTGTCTCCTGGTTGTACAGCGTGCCATGTCTCTTCCCACTTACTCTGGACTTTACTCTCATTGACATTGTGTCTCTGCAGATATTATTTTAATTGAGCGATCCCAAGCCTGCCCCCTGGGGGTGGGGGGTGGGGATTGCGATCGGTCAACCAGTGCCTACCAACTTTTATAAGACCATCTTATCCACTTGTAATGCAGTTTTGTTACAGAGTGCAGTATGTGATCAAAGAAAAGCGTACCAAAAGGCAGGGTTTCACGCCAGCCCCCCCGACCCCCACGCCGCGCCTTATTAAAGCTCATTAGTTAAGCAGCACTCAATCACTAAATGCCTCCGTTACCGCCCGCCCGCTCAAGTGGACGTGTTTGTAATTGGCCGCTGCACTTGTGTGATAGTGTTTACGGTACACAGAATGACTCTGTGTCGCCAGCAACAGCTTCATTCCTCCGTGCAACCTGACTAATTCATGCAGGGGGACTCTGCATGAATTAGTCTTGTAATTGCTGTGGCCCCCCCAGGTGTCAAGCAGGCTGAGATGAAACATCACAATTGTCTAAATCTGGCCCAGTTACATATTCAGCAGCCTCAGGTGGCTGCTTTTCTTGTGTTTTAATTCCCCAGCCCCACTTCACATGGTGCTGTGTGCTGTGCACCAGGCTGTACTGTGAGCACATCACTTGCTGCTTGACCGCCTGACAGGGTGGACCCCGATAGTCCCGCTAGTCTCAATGGAGCCCAGCCGGATGCCGTGTTAACGGCACCATATGGGGTCTCGAATCGCTTCAGAAGAGCTTCACGTGTGCTTCACGTGTGCTTCATGTGATTCATAACCGTACCATAAGAGCTTCATAAGTGCTATATGTGATTCATAACCGTACCATAAGAGCTTCATAAGTGCTTCATGTGATTCATAACCGTACCATAAGAGCTTCATAAGTGCTCCATGTGATACATAACCGTACCATAAGAGCTTCATAAGTGCTCCATGTGATTCATAACCGTACCATAAGAGCTTCATAAGTGCTCCATGTGATTCATAACCGTACCATAAGAGCTATTTTTCTTACTTACCCCAACATGTGTTAATGATAATACATATATGATTACACACACACATGTTGCATGTTGCACACATCTTGCATTCATGGACATGGAGCTTTTCTTAGATTCCATATCCTGGATCTGTTTATGACCTATTATACTGTTAATGTGATGGATGCTGCTTTGATTATTCATGTGGTTTTCTACATCGATTTGTGGAAATTAACAAGTCTGTCAGTAATTAAAAACTTGCCCCTTTTTTGCACTTTGGACGTTTTTCCACTTTTGTAGGCTACCTGCTCTCTGGAATGTATTGTAACATCTAGGAAAATGGATGCACATTCATTTTATTAGTATGACATGTAGTAGCCTAATGCTAAATGTACCATAAGAGCTGTTTGTAGCTATTCAGTATTCAGTCCCACGAAACCTTTGCAATTTTCCTATTCGACCAACTTGCTGCTGAAGTTGAATAGCCCTGTGGCCTAACTGCTTCATAAGCGCTTCACAAAAGCTTCATTAGAACTTTATAACAGTATCATAACTGCTTTATAACTTCTTCATAAAAGCTTCATTAGAACTTTATAACAGTATCATAACTGCTTTATAACTTCTTCATAAAAGCTTCATTAGAACTTCATAACAGTATCATAACTGCTTTATAACTGCTTCATAAAAGCATCATTAGAACTGTATAACCATTTCATAAGAGCTTCAGAAACACTTCCACTTTATCCTCTCTCTCTCTCTCTCTCTCTCTCTCTCTCTCTCTCTCTCTCTCTCTCCCCACAGAGAACATGGCTCTCTGTCAGCAGATTGCCCAGACAGCATATGAACTCTCCAACACCAGCCTGACAGATGAGCAATTCACAAGGCTGCAGGAACGCCTGAGGGCCCAGGTGAGCACACGCACATACACACGCACAAGCACATGCACACGCACACACGCACGTGAAAAAAGTACTGTAACCACACTCTCCCATAAAAGTACTGTAAGTCTATGTTGTAAGCCAGAATGGACACAACCACACACACACCCACTTAAAGGTGTACTGTATAATAAAGTACACCTTCAAGTGTGGCTGAACATAATGCTCAGGACTCACACTGTTATAATACAAAAGCTTCAAGCTTGCACATCAACTTTTATCACAGTAGTCAACAGCTCATTAGGCACACCACTAAACTCTGAGTTGCAGGTTGTGTAAGCTACAGTGTATCTATACACAGTATACATTACAACAGTATGCCTTTATTGTAGTAGTCAACAGCTCATTAGGCACAATTCTAAACAGGAAGCTGCAGGTTGTATTTGACATATCAAAACATGTAAACAACAATTACAATTCCTTTGGAATGTAATATAATCGGAATATTTATATCAATATACAATATTTAATTAGTTAAGTAATTTTTAGACTTTAGACTATTGTTTTTTTACTAAACAATAGTCCTTATACTGAAATATGTGAAAATATTTTTTTTCCATCATCCATTGAGATACATTTTTTGTCTCTATGAATCAACAAACCCTTATTCAATTTAAATGTAGGACAATATTTTGTTACTCTGAATGACAAATAAAATGTGATTAAATGTCATTCCTTCGGCACTCACAATAATGATCATATTAACTATTATAAGTAGCGTCAACAGTATTTTTCTTTTAGCAATTGTTTAAGATATTAAACGGGATAAGATGACAAAATACATTTTTATGTGTAATTCATCAAGCTTTATATCCCATTATATGATACAAATATGTTGCTGACAGTAGCATGAAAACATATGACAACTTGATTTGATTTTTTATTAACTAGATCTGCATTTATATTTTGTTTCATGCAGCCTTCTCCTTATTAGATTATGGTATACAGTAAAAGAAATAGTGTTCCTTGGTTTAAAATTATCATATTGCAGCAAGTTAATATGAATTCCAATAAGTAAATATTAATTTAATTGAATGAAATGTGAAATCTGAAAGCTGATAACAAAGCTGCTGTCATTCAGCATAACTGGTGACATGAGATTTATGTTGTACTGAAGGACAAAAAGGACGGATTTAATACTTAAACATATTTAACAAGCAGTTTATAGGCCATCTATATAGATGGATGGCAATTTCATATTAATATTGTTTATTATAAAATAATAACATTGAAGTATGTTTTTGTGTTGTACTGAAGGACACAAGGGTTACTAGAGGGTGAAATTATCAAATATTTCAGAGCTATCTACCCACATCATCTAATTATTTGTGATGTCACACACTATCACATGATTACCATCATGTCTTATTTAAATTATTTAGGTTTTTGTTATTTTTTAGATACAGTATATCACCTATTATTCAACATATTGATGCAAAAAAGGAACACAATTATGCCATGGGTGCTCATTTATATTTTTGGGATTCATTTATAAACATTTGTAACTAGTTTTTACCAGGACAATTAGACTGAAGGACATTTTGACATTTAAAAGCTAAATAACTCCCTTAATAGCTTGCCAAACAAATATGTCTGGGTCTAAATAAGGTTACGAGTTTAGTTATGTAATGTTATCCATATTAATCTTTTTATGGTAAATTAATGGCCTATGGACACAAAATATACACACCTTGTCTTTGACTATAAGATATATCGTAAGCAGTATACATTCCAACAGTTTGCCTTCACTGAGTAGTCATCTGCTTATTAGGCACACCAAAAAATAGAGAGCTGCAGGTTGCTAATACAGTATATTTACAGTAATTTCACTGTAAATATACTGTATTAGCAACCTGCAGCTCTGTTCACACAGCTCTCTGAATACACATAATACAATTGAATTAGCTAATGATATATCACAATATACCATATATTGCTTTGTAATCCACTACTTATCTAAATAGAGGTATTATGGTAAGTGCAGGTCGTATTTAAGAGCGGCGGTATCATGCTCACACTTACTTAAAGGAGGGCATGCACCACCGCTAGGCAAATAGATGGTTCACGTTACTGTGCCCACCTGGTCGACTGTGTTCCAGGTGTGTGCTCTGGAGAACACAGACTCTGGCAGCCAGCTGGTACAGGCCTTGTACATGGCGCCCGGGCAGCTGTGTAATGCAGTTCTTCCCAGCCTGCAAAGTCTGGCCAGGGGTGTGCGGAGTAACAAGGATGAGCTGGCCCAAAGCTTATACCAGACCTTCATAGGGAATCCCAGCAGCTATGTCATAGTCAACTGGTAAGCATTGTTTTCATGCTGATGAGAAGGAGGAAGGAGAAACACATGGAGAGAGCAGAGACAGCATGTCTTTAAGACAGACAGCAGACACACATTTCACCAGTGACTTACAGTCAGTACATGTGTCAATAGATGAACAGGTCACGCAGTGTAAACAAACAACATTCTGTTAGAATAATGACAGTATCATGTTATCAGGGCTGACATACATTACCAGTATATAATGCAATGCGCATAGAACAATGCTAGTAGCCTAAATAAAGGGCCAATATTTAAGAGCAGCTTCTTACATTTTTTTAAGAGAGAATTGAGAAGATGAGTCATAGAAAACCACTTCTGCAGGAATACAGAATTCCTCCGCACACAATGAAATAATCATTTACACTT
The DNA here is from genome assembly GCA_025399855.1 of Forbesichthys papilliferus. NCBI lineage: Eukaryota > Metazoa > Chordata > Actinopteri > Percopsiformes > Amblyopsidae > Forbesichthys > Forbesichthys papilliferus. The sequence goes on along the minus strand of JAODOY010052945.1, from coordinate 540 downwards.
AATGGCAGGATCAGTCATTCTCAAGAACGCTTTCTAACTTTCTTTCTCAAATCAAAACAATGTCCCTCCGCAGTGCCGCCTCACACATTGAAATGCATTGTGAAGCAAAGCCTGGTACTATGGCTTTGATGTGGTGAGCGGTGTTTGCCATTTTGTTAATGTTCCTATTTAGCTGTGTAGAAGAATCAGATTAATTTGCACGCACAGAGAATGGTACGATAGTGAAATCTGTGTGTGAATTTGACAAAAAGTGTATTAGCTTAGAATGAGCCTGCAATACCTTTAACAATCAGATGTTGAATTAAGTGCACACAATCACAGTGTATGTTGGTTTGAACTGAACTTCTTTCTTTAAGACAAGCCTGGTCTTTAGCTCAAGGGTGGATTAATTTCACTGGTGATTCAAATGGTTCTGATATTTCTGTCAGTCAGCTCTTGCTGACTGATCGTACTTGTGTTATGATCAATCACAGCTGTATTATAATTGCTTTAATATAATTGTATTATAGCTAAAAATGCAAGGTGACCCACATTGTCAGT
>JAODOY010052934.1:0-18370 GCA_025399855.1 Forbesichthys papilliferus | reverse complement strand
GGTTTGGGGTCCCCTGCTGGAGCTGCTGCCCCCGCGACCCGACTCTGGATAAGCGGATGAAGATGGATGGATGGATTTCTGAATCAGCTTCGAATATGTATTGCACATATAGTATACGTGTATCAATGCCATTGTTATGTTTATGTAAAACTGGCTGCAAGACTAATTTCCCCTAGTGGGACAATAAATGTAACTAACAAACATAAACTATGACGCTCTGCTAATAATGTGCCCTTGACGATTTGTGTTAGCCACTAACAACAGAGAATGCTAATGTGAGAGAGAGAAGAGACAAACATGTAAACATTCGAGACTACTCAATAAATTAATACATTTCTGTTTGGGCCCCTTTGTTTCCACTGACGCCTGTTGAGACGGCTCGGAAACCATTTTAGATTGAAATGCAACATAGAGGGATGTTAAATAAGACAGGGCTGCGATAGAGAAAAGTGGAATGAGTGAGCAGTGGTGTTTTGTTGTTGTGGTAGAGCCTTACCTGTGGCCCTGAGCGAGGGAAGGCCAGAGATACATGCAGTGGCAGGCCGACTAATAGCAATGGAAAGGCTCTCCGCAATAACAAAGGCGTCAGGCAGCAGGCTGGCAGCACAGTGACAGTGCATACCAGACTGGGGGCTGGGCCAAAGATAGTGAGTGTTCTGCTTTAAGTGTCTTGAGATGGTGCAGTGCCTTCCCACCGTGTCCATTTAGACAGAACACTGGGAGGAAAAAGAAATCAAGGTCTGATTATAGAGCAAAGCGGTGTCTGCCTGCGTTTGTGTGGATTTGCCTGTACGTACAAGGCACCAAGAGTGAGTCACAGCCGAACACAAGCTGTTCTCTCTCTCAATTCCTGTGATAAGAATTTGCTTGAAGAACAGGTGTTAAAAAGAAACAGACAAAGACACAGTTTGATACAAGGTGGTAGAGGTATAATTACCTCTTGACAGGAGATGGAAGGTGTGAGAAATACAGGGAAAAATCAGATTGTGTTTTCAAAAATTGAAAATTGTCTGTTTCCAATAATGAATATCGTCTGTGGACAGAAATATACAGCGGCAATGTTATGGTGAGTTTCAGTGAAATATGTTGCTACAAGACCAAAACACTCCCCTATCACCATCCACTTTATTACATGTAACCTTTCCCACCATTGAATCACACTTTACTGTCCTGTATATTTTCCTAAATGTGTGTATTTTAATAAGATTCTCAACGGGTTCCATTGTCACTAACGCGTTCTTCTTTATGGTCTTCCCAGTGTTTAAGCTCTCCGAGTGTGAGGGTAACACGTGACCCTATCAGAGGACTAGTTGCTCACCCTGGCATAGGGAGGACACTTGAGACACAGGGTGGGGGTGTGAGCTGCCTGGCTGTGTGAACAACTGAACATGTATCCCTGTCCCCATCTGTCACCATCAACACTGGATTGGCTGCGGAGGCCTTAGCGCTCTCCGCCTGTGAAAATTAACATTTTAATGATCCTCTGTTACAAGCCAGGAGAGGTCTGAAGGCACTCACATTGTAGTGATGGACTACTTTAGCCAGCTGTGTAGTAGCATCGCACCAAGACAATAATTGTGTGTGTGTGGATTAAGCTAAAGACGAAGAGAAGAAGTTCTCTGTGGCCTAAAAAAAAAAGTATTTTGTTGGTCTGTGTCTATGATGCACCGTGACGTCTGATGTAGATTGAGAATTTACTCAACTAAAATATTGGTTTATTTAAATGACTTAACTACAGATGTGTTCATTTCAAAAGTCTTTCACCTGTCGGCTCATACAAGTTTTTCAGCTCTAGGCTACTCTGGGGATAGCCTACGTGTTTTTTGATGTTAAAATAAAAAGCTCTGGAACTGCATCAAAATATCAAGAAAGTAATCTAAGTATATAAATAAAACTTAAGGCTTTTTATAAGAACACAAAAAAATAATACAAAGTATATAGTTATTGCGAGCATATAGCCTATATTGGCATTCACCACGTGGCTACATCATTTTCTGGTAAAACAGGACTTTGTGGTTCTAGTTTAGGCAATGTGTCATGCAAAATACTAATGTTATGTTTCTTCAAAATAATGACCATCTAATGCTCAACACATCCCCAATGTGTAGCCTAATTGCTAGACACGTTTGCTTAATTAACAGGTGCCATTGCTGAGTTCATGACAAATAATTTGTCATACTTTCTAGAATTTATGATACATTTAATCTTGAGGAGACTAAGTTCTTTGAAATGCCCATTTGCTATGTGGGTAATTTTGAAAATGTATGAGAAGTTGGCTGAAGCTCTGAGATGAACACACTTTTGGGCCGTTTTTTGTGTGTTCCTGTTTACAATAGCAAAAGAGGCATTCCCTGGGAGAAACTATTTGCCTTCAGCTCTGATAATGCAAGTGTAATATAAGGTAGCCACAATTCAGTTATTAACAGACTAAAAAAGAAGCAAGCCCAATGTCCAGGACCTTGGTTGCATCTGACACTTTGTCCAGCTTGGCATAAAGACTCTTCTAATTCGCTTTTAATCAACTTGTTACAATTACCAACTAACATGATTCATTTGAATAAAATTGTTATCCAATAATGTTAAAACTAACGTTAGTCAGGTATGGTAGCGGTAACGTTAGCAAACTTAGTGAGGGGCTTATGTTTATTATACCTTGACATTTTGAAGGGAATAAAATGCCTTTCCTTATGAGCTTTTCAATTATAAAAATAAAAGAATGGAGAAAAAAGTGCTCTCAGCCAGGCTGCTACTTACAGTGCCCTCTGCAAGTAGTACCGGTAGTTGGTCAAAGAGGCATTAGGCTATATATGAATGAATGCTATTATAACATTTAAAGTTGTCATTTCATTTCATTTCATGTTTTTAAATAGGTCTACCCAATGACATGAACTCAGAACGCTGGTGTAGGCATACAGGCACTAGCCTTGTGAAACAAGACACAAAACTCACTTAAGTGCACCGCTTAAGTGCAACAACCTTCTCCCCCTTCTCTGGTGAAAAGATCAGACCTAGAGGAAGCACTGAATAATATGAATGAGCTGCGTTGATTAGTGTTGCGCCTAACTTTGGTGCTGGTGCTCCTTACTGAAACGTTTAGGTGCTACTGTTGGAAAATGTTAGTCTGGATCCCTGAGTACTTATATTTTCCATTTAATTACATTTTGACTACTTGCACTGTCTACACAGCCAGGGGGAAAACAGATTCACAGGCTTGAACAGAAGGTGTGCAGGCTGATCAAGCAATTCTTGGGCTACCTCACTCCAGCCAAGGCCATCATGATGTGCCTGTCTGGGAGGTGGATTATGGAGAGGGACAGCAATTGAAAGATGAAGCCCTCTTCATTAGAGCAGAGACAAAAGCATTCATCAGAAATACAGAGCTGCCCATTTCCACCTGCCTGTTTTGATATTTTATTATTTTAACAGCCTAAGAGAAGTCTTACCATAATGTTTGCCACAATCTAATGCATATGTATTTTTACTATTACTATGTTGTAGAACTATGAAAACCTTCTATGAAGCAGTTCTGTGAAAGATCTTAACCTCCATTCCACTTGACTCCCAACTCCTGAAGGACCTGAGAGTACTGGACCTGGCATTTTGGCTCGATATCACTCCAGGGAGAGGTAGATATTAGGGAGTTTCCAAATGATGACAACATAAACCATTGTCAAGATATGCTATGGGCTTTGGAGCTTGTGAAGTATTGTGTAATATAGTATAATGTAATATAAAAGTAGCAACAACATTGTTTTATTTTACAGTGGCAAGGTTAGTGAGCCTGATCCCTCAGTTGAGCTTGAATGAGGATAGGCTGAGAGAGGAACTTATTGACTACCAGGTGACAGATAGCAAGCAACTCAAAGAAGAGAGAATTGACAGTATCTGGGGCATTGTAGGCAAGGACCTGAAGTTTCAACTGACAAGACTTACAAAAGCGTTATTATGCATGCGACAAAGCAATGCTAGTTCTGAAAGGGTGTTTAGTATGGTGCGAAATATTGTAACAGAAAAATAATTGGCACTGGCCAACAGAACGGTTTCTGCTTTACTGTCATGTAAAATAAACTACACTGTGGTCACACATACACTCCTTCTCAGACTGTGAGGAATGCAAAGTCTGCAACTTATATGTAAGTTATGTATATAAGTCCCTTGTGGATGCAACAAGAAAATAAAATGATATCCCTCATCCATTCTCACTCAGTCTCTCTTCTAGATGTACCTCACTTTCAAATCCCAATGTTGACAGGTATGCTCTGTTGCTGGCTTGGTTCCTGGCTTTCACATATGCAACAGCGAGTGACACATAATGCTATATAAAGTGTCTTGATACTTTGCGACACAAACCACACTGACTGGCAGGCTTCAAGGGCTACTAGAAGGCTTGTGTGTGATGCAGACATTATCGTGACGAAGACAGACGCTCACACGGTGTCAGCTGCCATTGTCCATGCAGATAACAGCTGTTGAGTCTGTATCTATCCTGAAGAGACAGACAGAGGGGCAGACAGTAGCAGAGAAAGAGGGAAGAGACGGACCAACCAGAAGAGACAAAGCAGGACAGAGAAACACAGAGGATGGAGGACAACGAGCGACCGAGAAGGAGCTGGTGGAGGGAGGGGAGGTGGGGGCTTAAAAAGGAAAGCCACAAGACAAAGAGGAGGCTGGAGAGAGGGGGAGCGGGAGGTTATTTCTCTGCCCAGACTGACACACTATTCCATCTCCATGGGACCCTGGGGACAAGGTAGAGGGCCTTGACTGACTTAAGGAAGATAAAAAAAAAAGCCTGAGTACACACAGATGTAAGCGGTGTGCGTGTCCCCTTTGGAAGCAGAAGGTCCACGTCACTCGTAATGACATTCAATCTGTTGCGTGTGTGTGTGTGTGTGTGTGTGTGTGATCAAAGGGTCCATTTGTGATGTGATTGTGTGAGCGGCGGTGGTGGTAGGGGGGAGGGGGTTAGGCGTTAGGTAGCACATCAGGCTTTTGTTTCAGTGGCCACGCACATGTGGCTGTGCCTGATGTGAGAAAACAGGATGTGTCCCTGGAAGCTGGCCTAAGTGAGCCAAGTCCTTTCTGAGAAACCCTTTCTTCAGAGAGCGCTGTTCCAGAGATCTCTCTCAGCACAGCCCATCCTGTATATGCACTGCTACAACACCATGTAAACACCCCAGTACCTCTCTCTCACTCACTCACTCACACACTCACACACACACACACCCGTGTTAACAAGGGGCCACGTGCTGCCATTACACCCCATTGTCCTGCTTCTGAGGGGAGGGGGCACGGTGACAGATTTAGGCCGCGTGCCTCTGAAAAGGACAACAGACAACTTTGCATCTGAAGGGTTAAATATGCATGAGAGGACAAAGAGCAGGGGAAGGGGTTAGGTGGGTCGTTGTTGTGCAACTCTGCAGAATCGCACTCACACACACACGTTGCTTTCTAAGAGCAGATGGAGAGACGTTAGGAGGTTTGGAAAACGTTGACACTGAAAACCTATCTTTGTCTCCTCTTTCTCCTTCTCTCCCGTGGACAGCTGCGAGGCAGACATTCCTGCTTCTCAGCTTTCACAGCAAAACAAAGAGTGTGTGGGACCCCCTCCTACACACATGCACACACGCGTGCTCAGAGATTTACGCACTCGCAGATGCACGCAAAGCGAACATGTTCTGTCAGTGCAACTGTGCTAATAGTATGCCAGCAACTGACACAAGTGTGAGGACCGCCCCGGGTACATTTGCTCCTTGCTGAAGGTGAAAGCATCAAAGCCTCAATGGGTATCTGATCCCCCCCGGGTAAGGTGTTGATGGAGCTTAGAGTCTTTAGCTGCACAGCGGCTGGAGCAGCCATTACCTTCGTCCACAGTATTCCAATTCCGGACCGTGTAAAGTGCAGAATGTAATGTTCTGTTGTTCTGTAGGCTGCAGTGGGAATCGGTCTGGGAGGACACTGATGCAGCCATCTTAAATGATCTTTTCATTCCTGAGCTGATTTCTAAAGGCTGATACATGCTTCTGCATCTAACCTGTGCAGGCATATAAAAGGCATTTTGTTTTTATTGTTTATGTTTACTGGCTGTTTTTTATAAAGGTCTAACCAGGGACAGGGGTCGCAAATTAGCTAAGGCTACAAACCCTACATTCAATGCATCTATTTTCAGATTACTATAACCTTGTTTATATGTAACCTGTTATAATGTGTATTGTGTTGTCCCTGATAAATAAATAAATTTTAAAAAACTTTTATTTCCAGCGTATCTCTTAATTAAACCAACATTTTCTACAGTAAGTGAGTTTGTGCATGTACAAGACAAACGCTAGAACGATTTATAATTCCAAAACTCTGGCATATTTTCTTGCATGCACACGACAGTTGTTTCAGTTTGCATCACCAGGATCTTGGGGAAGCACGCATAAGGCTATGGCGTAGGGGATGTGGCTACTCTGTACCTACTGCGTAGGTTAGATGTGGAAGCAAAACTCTGCCTTAAATAATTGCTTCATTTATGGCACTAGTTATCTACTAGAAGTAGAACACATACTATGAGGAAATAAAAAAGGAATCAAACAACGCGCTTAAAGGTAGTGTGCCTAACGCTGGGGTATACCGCCCCTGGCTATAAAACTCCCACAATGTCTTGACTGTTGTCGCCCCGAGTTACAATTACAGCCCAGCTAGACAGACTCTACTCAGTAACCTGGTCAAACACCAAGAGGCTGAACAAATGGCATTGTTTGTAAAACCTCAGGAGAACTCAACATATTAAAACCTACAACTCTGTGTTGCACTCACCAGCCCCTCAAATGTTCACAATACTCTTCACAGTAGGTATCTAGCTCTACAAATGGGCGAGGGGAAACTAATCTTACAATCACCAGATCAATGGACTAATGCCTTGCTGTGTTATGGTGGTACTGTAATTGTTGGGTGTCAAAACTGAAGTGAATTGTTGTTGAGCAGATCATTCTTATTGATAATGAGAGGCAAACTTTAAACATATAAGCCATGCTCCGTGTTCGTTTTGGTACCAAATCTAAAATCAATGTTGCTGCGTATACACAGTCGATACTTGCTGAATGGCATTTCACTGGGCTTCATTGGGGGATTAGTGAACAAAGGTAAAAAGAGGCACATAAACTCCCCTTTATAACGTGCTAGACACAATAGCAGTATAATAAATTCCTTGCTACCAAACATCCATCCGTCTAGCTGAACCTGCTATTTCTTAATAAAGAGAGTGTATATGCTCACTGCATCAGTGAGCATATACACTCTCACCCATCCAACCCCTCTGGCAAAGCATGTTCAGGCCTGGTAGGCCATGTCATGCTTGTGCATGTGCACATGTCCACAAGTATCCAGAGGAAAACACAAAGTGTCATGCATCTTGACCAAATCATCCAGATGGGCCACAGTCTAACTACCAGTGTGTTAGAGAAAGCTTTGTGCAGATGATGGAATTTAGGCAGAGGGCATTACAGTGGAGCTATGCCAAATATCGCAAACATCTCAACACTCCATCTAATGGACTGCCTGCACTATCAGGGATGGGATCAGGACAGTGCCTAAAAACAGGAAATAATGGGAAGTGGACAGGAAATATTGAATGTTAAGTATGGCAACTTGTGGCTCAAATTAGCCTCACTGTCAAAAACACTGGGCAAACTGAAAAAGCTACAGCAAACTAGTTTGAGAAAGTTCACCATGACATGTTATGCAACATTTTGTTGCGTTGTGCAGTAATGCAGCATTTTTGCTTTATTGTGTAGCACTGTACAAGAATACCTTTATTTCTTCACAAACTTCCCTTCCATGCGCAGCCATATCAGATTCAGTCACAGCATCTGCTTTTAATGTGGCTTAACAATATGTAACAACACAATATGCAGCCTACAAAGGGCTTGAACTGCCACAAGGGAAGTCATCTAGCAAACTCAGCTTTGACCTCTGTGGTGGCACTTTCATTCAACAGTCACACATAACGCACGCACAATGTACCAACTTCCTTTAGAAATTATTGTGCACACCAAAATTAATTAGTAGTATGAATTTTGTTGACCTGGGGTATGTGGGAAACAGTTGGGCGGCTGTTTATAACCTCCCCCTTCTTTAGAGAACCAGTAACACATGTGAGGCAGGAAAACGTGTGCACAGCCCAGCCCTTTCCCCTGGCTTGTTCTCAGCTAGCATGTCAGGCCACGCACTCTACATTATGGACTGCCAGTGTGGTTGTGGAAGTGTGCATTTTATGTTGTGGCCACTATGTATAACTTGCCTTTTAAGTCATTCGACAGCTTCAGCTAAACAAAGTTAACAGAATAGAGGCTTGTGCCGTGCGTGTGCACATTTATGTGTACGCTTGCAGGCCCTGTTTGAAGAGGATGCTGCTGTTGACTAACTGTATGATGACAAACCGGCCCACACAGTTTCAACAGAGACTGAGCACTCCCAAAAGGAACAGCGCAGTGAGAGAAAGAAGCCAAGAAGGTAACAGGAAAATATACAGGACAGAAACAGCAAGACATTAAACAGAGACATTAGAGAGACATGAAGAGAAAGTAAACAGAAGGTGTGAATGAAGAGAAGAAAGCAGGGAGATATATTTAGCAGCTCATTACATAAACGCCTGGGTTGGAGTCCCGGTGGGTTAGACTCCCATTAAACGCCTGGGTTGGAGTCCTGGTGGGTTAAAATACAAACAAATGCCTGGGTTGGATTCCCGGTGGGTTAGAGTTCTACCAAAAGCCTGGGTAAATAATTTTGGAATATTTTGGTTGGAGTCTTTGTGGGTTAAAATCCAAACAAACGCCTGGGTTGGAGTCCCGATGAGTTAAGAGTCCCACCAAACGCCTGGGTTGGAGTCCCGGTATGTTAGAATCCCACCAAAAGCCTGGTTTGGAGTCCCGGTGGGTTAGTATCCCACCAAACGTAAATAATTTTGGTGGAATATTTGGGTTGGAGTCCTGGAGGGTTAGAATCCCACCAAACGCCTAGGTTGGGGTCCCGGTGGGTTAGAGTCCCACCAAACTCCAATACAATAATGTTTTTTATTTTTTCTAATGGCTTTCACCTAGTTTTTCATTGTTTCTTATTTATTTTTGTTTAATTGCATTTGTTCCCTTCATCCTTTGTTCAAATGTTTTTAACTGGGAAAGCATGTTGAGTTGCACATTGTGTATGAAAGGTGCTATACAAATAAAGTTTATATTATTATTATTATTATTCAGTTGTTCTATACTCAGCGGGCTGGTCTCTCGGATGAGGCCCTTCAGAGACCATTAGGGCTGCTTGCTGCCTCATACGGCCACACTGGAAATCTACAAAACAGCCTCTTCGCCTCTCCTCGCCCTGTCCTTAATGATGCGTTTCCAGAAACCCATCACGTTATGGACGTGTGCCTAGAATCATTTCAGTGCCAGGCAGACGCCACAGTGGGAAAAGTGCACTGGTGTGTGTGTGTACACAAAAAGTTTCCATACAAAGTCCACAATATGATATGGTCTGGTCTCCCAGGAAGTTCAACACAGATGTGTTTTTGGACACAACTCCTCTGGGTCAAACGGGACGGCCGTCTATCAGAAGGGAGTGTCTCTGCGCCTGGTTTTGCATAAATGCGCTGTCATTCATTAATAGCCTTTATACACCTGCCACCAGTGGTAGGCTCACACGCAGATTACACAGCAGCTGTTAGCAAAGCACACACAGAAGGGCAAGATACAAATCCTCAACAAAAGTAAATTAATGACAAACCTGACATTGTCAAATTGAAAGCCATACACATGTAATTCGTTTAGTTGGTTCCCTGGTAGGAACAAATACATTATTTTTTCCATTGAATGGGGTCCTTACAGTGAAGGTTGGGTGGAAAAGGCATTCAATGACAAAGTGAGTTGCACCAGGAGGATTGGATGCCTTTCTGAGGAGATAGAAACACAGGTAATGGACGAGAAAGATGAATGGTGTCTGCTATGCCGCCTCTAATCACTTGGCTAACAGCTGGATGGTGGGGAGAGGGAGAGAAAGAGAAGGAGGAGAGGCCATTGGAGAAAAAATATTTAGGTCTCACTTCATAGACGTGCACACACACACAAAGGGCTATGGTCATTCTAATTGCAGACTGGTGATCGAGTGGAACTGCAGTGCTATGTGGCTTGGCCTGTGGCATTCAGCACCCTTCTAAAAGCCCTGGTTGTTCTCGCGTTTCACACAGAGGAGCTTGCGGCTAGCATATTGCTTTACTCATTCTGCCTGGTCTTCGTGGGACTATTTGGGAGCACAGTTAATTGTTCGAGATCCATTGTTTCCTCCTCTCTCAGACTGTTTACCAACGGAGCCTATCGAGCAAACTTTTCTGTGTGGGCTTGGAACAACAGATGAGCTGGCAAAACAACAGACGGGACTTTTTCTTTTCATTTGTTTTTTTAACACTGCCCCTATGCTGAAGAAGGCAACAACTTTTCAATAACTGTTGCCGGGTTGGAGCTGCCAGAATCATGGCTCGTGTTGACCTTTTCCTATGTGGTCACAGAAATGACTCTGCACTAGCTGTGAGAGGCTATACATTATTATGGAGAGATTTCTTTTTTCCTCACACCCAGTTTAGTCATATGCAGAAATCTGTGTAATGGCCATCTGATTGTTCTCCACTGCACCCTAAAGAATGAACTCGAGATGAGCCAACAATGGAAAAGGGGAGAAAGAAATAATAATTTTAAAAAATCAGTTCTCGATGAGAATATCTTCTCCTGCTTTTTCCTTCTTTGTACATAGTGTATTGTTTTCCTTCAGTGCCTGATGGAAGCTATTTCCCATTCCCACACAAGTACATTCATAAACATCAACCCCATTTCCGTGCATAAAGCAGGCCTGCGGCTGAGAGACTACAGGCCCACGCTGGCATTTTCCTGTGAAGCCTTTATTCAGTTTCAGAGACTTTAGACGGACACTCTATTTGTTAGAGTACTAGGCCTATACCCACTAAGGTCCCAGCCCAGTGTGCCTATGGACCTGTAATTCAGTTACATTAATTCAGTTACATGTAATTAATGCTTTTTGTTGAACTATGTTGTACAGTCTCCTTGAGAGGCGCTTGGAAATGTAATGTATTATTATTATTATTACTACTACAGCAGCAGGGGACGTGATATGTAGCAACAGTTGCAATCCAAGTTCCCATACCCATTCTTCTCCAACGTTTGAGTCACCGTCTAGGCCCGCTTCCATTGAAAAACCACAAATTGTGGAGCAAGTGAAGCCACGTTAAGGCATGCCAAAATGTGCAATATGATTCAGGCACCATGAGGAAGTGATCCCTCATATCGGAAAACCAGCGTTCATGAAATAGCTTAACTATTGATAATAGGACCTAGGAATTAACCCTGGTTGAAAATCTACCAGATTGCGGAAAATTAGACATTTCACTTCCCGGGAAAGGCCTTGTTACCATTTGTTTACAGGCACTGCCTAAATGCTGAGGCTGTTGTTTGGCTTTTAGCTGCTGTTGTTGGAAATAAATACAATGAGGCTAGTTAGGTTAGCTTAGTTATTTTGTCATGTCTCTCAAAATAACCTTTGGTGTTGCTGCTGTACACAGAAAATAGGCCCAGTAACAAGACAACACAGCACATAGGTTGCTGTATGACCAAGTTGAGACCGACAATCAGAAAGCTTTCAAATCCTCATTTGGAGAAACCGAACACATCCAAAACCCAAAGCCCGACATTTGAGAGCATGGGATTCTAATGCTCTGCATGAAACCTTTGTCTTAGTATCCATTTCTATTCATAACACAAGCTGTTACTGTTATTTGTACGGGATGACATTTCATATTCATGACATTTTCTAGAGGGATCTCATGCCTGCTTGAATTGTGTGTGTGTGGTGGGGGGTTGGACCACTGGACAGAAAAATCAATAGAGTCCAAAGGAAGATGATTGCATTTGAAAAATAACTTATGGGATCAATATATCCCTGAACTTTGGTGCTTTTGGTTATTACTGTGACTTGAAATCCTAGGAAGATTTTTGAGGTGGAAAAAGTCTGTTGGTGCTTTCACTACCACCACATTCAGACCTTTGAGATTACTCTGTATTTATAGGCATCATATCCTAGCCATAACCATAGTAATAACTGTACATGGCCCATTGCCTCTTTACCTAACTCCAGTGTAGCTTTATATACTGCAAGCTGGCTAAATGTCAATCTCTAACTGCTGTCTATATCACCATGGGCTACCTGTTCTGGGTCAGTGACCAGGACAAAAGGGAACACACATAATTGGGCATATGAGGTATGACCTCAACACAGCCATACAATTTAGATGGGTTCCCCAACCCTGGTCCTGGATGGCCGCTGTCCTGCATGTTTTAGATGTCTCCCTGCTTCAACACAGCTTATTCAAATGACTAGGTCCTGATAACGAGCTATTCTCTTTGAGACTTCCCGCCATTGTAATTCTTTGTTTAGAAACTGCTGTTGATCCGTCTGTCCGGTCCTGATACTGCCCCCCCGTTCATGTGCTGTACAGCATCATGCGTACGCATAGCGTTAATATCTAAGGACTCGCATAAACTACACTCCAAAGGAACGCAGGATACGCGCTCGATATGCATGATAGCCATCTTGCGGATGCGTCATTTAAAGCAAGTATATCGCAGGATTTAGGAAAGACTCCTCCCGCTCCCTGCTTCAGTGCATGTGCGGGCAGGCAGAGCGTGAGCATTAAACCAGCCCCTCAAGGCTACACATGCTTCATGTGCATTACATAAGATGGAGACTCATCTCGCCGGTACAGACTCTCTACCTCTATTACTCCCTCTCTTTCGTTCCACCTCTTGTTCCGGCGTCAGCCTGCATTCTTTCAAATTGTCAAATTATGGCACATGCTGTTATTTATTTAATAATATTGTGACAGCACATTAGCAAGAGAAATCAATTAAAGTACTAAAAACATCCCTGTGGCCCTTAACGTCACTATGAATCTTTCAGCATATGCACGGCGTGCGCACATACACGCACACAAACACACACGCGCGGTCTCAGTCCCCATCAAACACACACATTGCCTGCATGCTGCCTGCTCTGTGTGGCAAGGACATCTGGCAGCGTTCACAAGCCGACTGTGTGTGATGAGAGAGCCTGTCTCTGTGTGTGTGTGTGTGTGTGTGTGGTGGGTGGGTCGGGGAGTGACTGGAACGCTAGAGCGCTGAAGTGAAAGGAAAGCTGGTACAAGTGAAGCGGTTGAGAGGCTTCACAGGCGACCGACATGTACTGCACTCCAAAGAGACACAAGCCCCCGTGACCTGGCGAGCGCTCAATAGCTGCCCCCTTCCCTGTGGCAACATCCACAGCTTCATAGCACACAAATTAGCGGACAATAATAACAATGTGCTCGCACATTGATAACGCTGGAACTAAGGCCGTACAGATTACACCTAACCTACGTGTGTGTGGGTAGGTAAAAAGAGCGAGCAGTTTGTCCTTAAACGTTCTCTGAGGACACTGAATGTCATGGCTGATTAAAACCACATGAGCCCGTGAGACGTGGGTGCATAGTCCCTTTGTTTAACTTGGGAGGGAAGGAGGGCGGAAAGGGGGCACAAGGAAACACTAGAAACTGACCCAAGGGTAAAACCAATCCACTTAAATCTAACTGACCTGTGGTGTGAGGAAAAACCTCACAATTCACACAACACAAGCACAGATGGAATATTAGCCCATCAGCGGTGTTATGTGAGAGAGAAAGAGAGAGTGAGCAAGTGAGCTCAGGGGTCTTTACCTGATGCGTGGCCGTGAGGCAGCAGGCTCAGTAAGGAGAGGAGCAGCAGTGTGAAGCAGGGAGAGGAAGGGGACGGGGCTCTCGTCTGAAACGCTACCATTCCATCGCACATCTTTCCCTCTGGGCGACCGGGCCAGAGTCTTCCACCACTTCACCTGTCCTGGAGCATGACGATGAGGGGGAGAGACAAAGAGGATTAGCATCAATACTCAGCCAGGATTACATAACCCAAAGCCAGTCGGTAGGGGCAGGCAGGAAGAAAAGGTGCAGGCATTAATGAGTGTATATGCCCGTGAAGCGTGTGTCTTCCCTGACCTCGTGCTAGGGTTCAAAATACAATACACAGTGACTATGCCAGAAATGACATGACACAGATGCAAACATCAACAGCACAGAGAGAAAGAGACAGAATCCAGGCGGTAACGTACTGTAGATCAACATGTTGCCCGTCCCCATTTTTGGCTGACACACCAAAGGATGTTTGCTTGGGTGTCACTTAAACAAAAGGAACAGGTTTGGTTTACCAGGAAGTTATGTATGTATTAAGGTATTATCCCTCTAACATGAATGAACGAACAAACGAACGAATGAACGAAAATAATAAAAGCAAGCAAGAACCATTTGCCCCAAGAACTGCTGCTGTATAACCTCTTGCTAAATTGTTTAAAGTGCTTTGTGAAAAAGAGCTTATTGTATCCTTGTCTGCTAAATGTTAACCCACCGCTGGTCCAGATAATACAGAACAGAAGAGACAAACCTTACCGAACACGCTTGAAAGACCAAAGCAGCCCTGCAAACCCATTGCCAACATGAGCTTGCACCATTCAATTTCCCACAACCCCATAATAACAGCAACTAAATTAACTTCCCAAAATTGATATTTGATTGGGAGGGGGGTGATGGGCGCCACACACTCGATCATTACATAAATGAGATCCAGGTGCACATGACCATGACTGTGTACACTCTGGTGAGTCAGCCGCTGGGCTTGGTGGGAGAACCACTGTCAGACAGTCAGGCAGGCATGGTACACATCCTCTGGAGAGGGCAGAGGGCCCATTACAGTTACACAATTCTGCTGAGTTAATGGCTACGGTAATGGCATGGCAGCACTTACAGAGTTGCGAATTTGATTGCAGATCTGCTGCGTAGCTATTGGCACTGCCACAAATAACCCAGTACTAGGATGACACGCGCGCACACACACAAACACACACGCTCCCCTGGGGCCTGCCTTCTGTTCCTTACTGTAGGAAAGTGGAGAGGGGCACCTGCATGCAGCCTACAGGCTGCTGGAAATGAGTGACGCACGCATGATGTGGCTCTTGGCAGTACAGTGCGGCCAGTGTGTCGTGCCAATAAGGACCTGCACCAGCCCTTTGATCCACAAGAGCCTTTCCAATCTCTGCACTGGCATCAGCACAGTGCTGCGCTAGCCAAACAGAGATGGCTTCTCGACAGTCAAAAGACATGTAGGAATCATCGTGCTTTGCTTAAATGCACTCAATGGGATGTATATAAACCCTTGAATGCTGCACTTAATGCAGTGCTGACCCCCTGAGAGAGCCGAGGCAGAGTATTGACCGACAAATATGTTTGCAAATTGAAAACTTAAGCAGAATTAGCTTAACAGTTTTCACACCCGAGTCTGCGAAAGGATTAAACTGTGTGTAAAGGTACACTGCAAAGCTCAGCATCCCACAAAACTACATCAAAACAGATTAACGCTTGAATGGTATATTACTTCTTTAATGGTTATTTGTCAAGAAGCCATTTGACAAGATCCATGTTCTGGCCTATGTTATTAACACTTACTACTACGTATACTAATTTAACTAATATCATAACTAATAACATAATAAAACTAATAACAATATGAGTGCTCGACTGTTTATTTACATGTTTATATAGTATACCTCATGCAGATCTATTTCTGTATGCAAAAAACTATGCCTTTGGAATAATTTAGAATTAGTGATCCATTGTTAAGACATTTAGAGATATAAAAATATTAGTTTTTTGATTGATTGTGAAAGCTGCTTGGCAAGATTACCTTTTACAGATTTCATCAAGTAGAGAAGAATAAACTAATAAAAATAGGAATGTGTTGCATTACCTTGCTATAACTCTAAGATATACAGATGAATGGCTCTAGGCAGTACATTGTGTACTGTTGAGCAACAGACCACTGCCAGCAGTGCAAATGCAAACTTATGTAAAATAGTTGACATGCAGGCCTATATCACAAGGCAAAAACGTTCAAGCATGATCTAGGTGCTATACTGGAAATAAAGTTGCTAAATAGTTGTCTAAATATCTTTCTCATTGTTTACTTTTATCATTATATCAGTCTAGCTATAGCCAACTGTGAACACAATAACACTTCTGCTTCCTAAAAAGGTCAAATCAATTATACCGTGCCAACATACTGTAAAGGAACATGTCTGCTTCCTGGTTTCATACTAAAGAACTCTGTAGTCGCTATATGACAACCATCTAATGACTAGAGCTAGGCCTGTCACGATAACTGGTTTTTGTTAGTCGATATATTGTATCAGAAATAATCGCGATAAACAATATTATTGTCATTTTAAGAGCAGACAAGAAAAGACAGACTCCAATTGAAGCAAGGCTCGACATTAAGTGTTGTCAATGATGGACAAAAAAAAGGCTAACTTTTAGTTGGTTACTTTTAGCAAGCTCATGCCTGTAGCCTATACTTTGTCCCCTTGACAATGAGCTGTAATATAGGAATAGTGACTTTCTTACAATCACAGACTGTATTACTTAGTTTTTCTCAGAGGAGGTAGACTACAGCAATAAAATGTAGCCTATGCCTTATAGCATTTTTATGTAGGCAATCCTGGAATAGTGTGGGGGAGTTGGCTAGTGTCTAACTATTGTAAATTATTATGAAGTTATTTAAATTGAATATTTGACTAATATTTACTGTAAGCTAGATGCTCTGTGCTACATGTAGACTAAGCGATGTAAAGTGATACTTTCATTTTCTAGAGATTTTTTAGGCCTATAGTAGGGCTGGATGATTAACTGCAAAGTAGGGCTGCACAATTAACTGCATCGCAATCGAAACCCCAATTTGGCATTGTGCGATAATGTAACTGCAAAAGCCTGCTATTATTTCTAAATAACCTTCATGCACTGCATGTATTTGCTGCATGCAAGCGCAACAACCATAATAAAGATGACGGTCAGATATTAAGATATAGAGCATGTACATTTAGGCCCCCTTGCCTTGAGAAGTGGAATGTCTTATAAAACCCACGCCAACCGGGGGGAATCAGCTGTAAAAAATGTTGATCCGCACATAAGGGCGTTATGTCTCGTAAAGCCAAAACACAGTTTGTAGCATTTGTTATTTGTATAATATAGGGGCATATTCAATTGTTCCTTAGTCCCAATTTAGTAGCCAATATATTAAAGTTTGATGGGCTGGCAGAAAAGCATTAGATTTTGCATAAGTGTAAGATATATCATTTTGAGATTTTATTTAATTCCAGTGAATTGCTGAATATCCTACATATTTCTGTAGGCCTATTACTTTTATTTATTTATTTTTTTGCTAATTGGCTAAGTGGTTTGATATGTCCTAGCACTACATGTCACACTAGGCCACCAGCATCAATTAAATATCTGCTTAATAAATACAGTAGGTACTTCTCTAGTCTAGCCTATATAGTTAGCCTAGTGAAACCATAAAGATCTTGCAAGCTTCAGTTTGACTTTGCCATGAGAATCAGTCTGGAGAGGCTTCAAAGAATGGCGTCTGTGACCAACATACCAGTCAGTGTCATACTAATAGCTACGGGCGTTATTTAGGTGTGACAGCAAAGGCTACTTGAAAACAACAATGACAGAAAGATGGTTCATCCAGTTAAGTAATTTTTTGAAAGTTAAAACAGTTTTGATGGACGGTATCCCAGATGGACTTCCCAGATGGTCTATAAATCCATGTGGTATGTTAGGTTACTATATTGTATATTTACATACAGTATTTAATACTATAGTACAGAGCACTTTTAAGCTTTGATAACAAAGGAAACAGAATTATGAGAGCTGCTTACTATATATCAATCGTAAATCGCAATATTTGCCAAACTAATCGCAATTATACTTTTTGATCAAATCGTGCAGCCCTACCGAAAAGTAATCGAAACCGAAATTCAGAACATCAATTTACCTTTTTACATTTTTTTTATTTTTAAAAATTCTGTTCAATCAAGTAAATAGGATGATGAGTGTATTACAGATGAGCCTATTCGTCCGGACCCAGACACTCAATACAATCCCAGACACATCAATAAACAAGCAGCATAGTGAGAAACGCTGCTGTTATTACTGTAACCACCAGAGGGGTCTGAAAAGAAGAAGAAAAAAACTTTATTGATCCCAAAAAATGGGCAATTAATTTGCAGCTTGCATCATTCATCCACACGTGTACAACCTCTTATCACTTGACACATTACATACGCAATAAAACAGTTCAAACATATAAAACAAGGTCAGTAAAGGACAAGTTAGTTTTGTACAAATTTAAATAAATAAATTAATGTAATATACATAAAT
>JAODOY010052923.1:0-18372 GCA_025399855.1 Forbesichthys papilliferus | reverse complement strand
TATATATATATATATATATATATATATATATACATACATATACATACATACAGATGGATGGATGGATAGATCAAGTGATAGATATACATTCAAACGCACTTGGGGCCAAATTTACTTAAGGTTTGCGTGAGTAAAAATGTGTACACTTAGCTTGACTAGCACTCGCAAATAACATGTAAGCTGATCTACTAATGGAGTGCACGGAGGAGGACGTTCAATACGTGCTCAGATAGCAGGTATTGTTCATTTGCCACGTTTGCCAAAAAATAATGGGAGGGGAACATGCTAATACATTAATTTACTACACGCAATGTGATCTATCAAGCCTTAAAGCTATTTCAGGTGATCTATATTTAATATGTTTGAACGGAACGGCAAACCGTCAACATAATAATTCTTAGTGGATCACCGTACGTACAATAATGAAATGTGCAATATTATACAATGCCCACAAAATGTAGCACTTTATTTGGGATGTTAGTAAATCCGTTTAAGTAAAACCTTTTTTAATTGTTCTTTCTTTACAATATGCCTCATGCATTTAAAATAGACCTAATAGCTGATGTGAAAACAGATGTTAAATCCATGCAGTTCTTCTCTAAACACTTTCTGACATCTGTCTGATACACCTGTCCTGTACTTTTTTCTTCTGCTCATTATACCTTGTTTCATGATGCCCAATTTGATCTCATAACTAAAAGTCTTTCATAGTTGTATCTTTGAGATTTTATGAACTGTAGACATGCAATATTACAGAATATAGCTGAGATGATTTCATGTATAGGACATCAACAACAAAAGAATAATTTAACAACTGGTACCGTTTCAAGAGACGTCATTCACTATGGCATTCAACGGCATGCACCAGATAATATTTAGCTGCAACCGCCATTAATTCTAAAAATAACAAAACATTTCAAATTCATACATTCAGGAGAATAGACACACTAAATATTTAATTCTTCTTTTTATTTGTTTTAGCTGAAATTGCGTGTACCAAACAGCGCATGTGCAGCTCAGCGTGAGGAATGCAGTTAGCATCTTAAATTAGTCAATAGCTGCACTCTGTTACTAGCATCCTGACAGCCAGCGCGTACTGGCCGCTGCTAAGTGAAACGGATGCTGTTTCACCAAGACCTCCTTGTGGAGGTTCTGCCTGTCGGCTTGGTCTGATACTCCACTTGATCTGTTTCACAGATGTATGCTCTGAAGAATGACGTGCCATCGGCGCCCCCCTTGACGCCTACCCACCCAGGCCCTCTCCTGTGCCCCCCCCTTCCCCCCCAACCCAATTTAACCATAACCCTGACCCCCCCCCCCCCCCCGCCATGCCCACCCAACCCTGGACCCAGCACCACTTTCCTCCTCCACCGACACCACCACAACAGGCCCAACCAGCACTATAAACAGCCTCTGACACCTTGCACCAGACCAACAAAGTGTGTTAGTGTGTACCATAGCAGAGAGAAATTGGACTCTTTTGATGATGTATTCGCACACCAACTGTATGTATGTATTCTGAATTTGTCTCAAATGGCCAGCACGATCTCCAGACCTCCAAAGCTGCAGATGCAGTGTCAGATATTTGTTCAGATATACCCCACACTGCCCCCATGTCTCTTAAGCCCATGTTCCACCCCCATCAAAGTGCTCTCTATGGCTGTTACACGCTGAATGTCCTGTATTTAAAGAGTTTTTTTCTGGAACCTTCTGTATCCTTGTTTAATCCACTGTCACATGGGCATTGTTGATTTTTTTATTCACACAACTTGTGGTTGCTTATTGAAGAGAAACACCTCATATAACTTAGCAAAGGAAGACACACACAAAGTTGATACCTTGGACATACAATTGCCTTCTTCTCAATTGTGTGTTAAAAAGGATTCCCAATCCAGATATAGCAGCTTCACCAGCAAATTACATTGTGTTGGGGTTGTCTGGCCATTTGTGTTTACTCAAATGCAAATTATTCGTGACTCCATATTCTGACACAGGAGTTGTAGAGATAATTAGTCCTGCCATCTGTGTGCTTTAATATTATCCACGTTCAAAGCCTGTCACTCATCTCGCATTACTTTGAAGCTCATAAGGCAATATAGAGACCAACTTGTAAACTATTGCTGAAGATAATCTTACTCTTTTTATTATTATATTTTAATTATTATTGCCAGAGATGATTCTGCAATGGTAAGTAGTGTAAAGCCAGCTTTTTTCATGAATACTATTATAGGAAGCAAATCACAACGAAATACCACGTTATAGGGCAGAAGCCAGAATCCTTTAGAAAAATGCAGCCAATGAAAACATAATTTAATCATATACCCTTTAATTCCCCTTCTGTTTACTCCAGTATGTTTATGCCAGTTATTCACGTGCTTTGTTTTGTGCCAGTTTTATTGACTGACAACTCAAATGTTGTCCTTGAGTCAGTTGCTTTTTCGAGTATTACTCCTCTTATATATCCACTTTTGTCTGATTCAGTTTCACCGCTGCTTAAGCCTGTGAGCTGGAATGCCATTAAACAAAGCCAGTATTTAGCTTTCACTCCTATGGAGGAATTAAATACCAATATCAGACTTGTAATATCATATGCCAAAAGCTTATATGTTCAAATGAGCTATCAATAAGTTATTGATATTGATATCGAAAGCGATATAATTTCAAAACTGTAGATTTGACCGGTATATTAAGTATATAGTTGCCAAAACAATACGCACTTATATCAAGTACTGTGTGATCAGAGAAACTACGAGAAGTCAGTGAAAAAATCAGTATTACCATATTTCTAGTTTGCTTGTCCCATGTCATCATTATAGCTGACATTTCAAGACATGTGAGGTGAAACACCTTTATGTGGAAACCATAGCCCGGGACGCCATACACTAATAATTTGGTTTTGTTTCTTTGTCATTTCCTTATTTAACTCACTATTTATCAGTTTAATATTTATTTATTTGTCACAATCGACTACGGCGATTTTGATGCATTGTCCTGTTAGATAGAGTCTCATACTCTACAAACAAGTTTTTATGCATAACTGCAACCACATTTTTCCACAACTGCAAACACATACAGCACACACTCACGCACTACTTAATCTTAAATAATATGTGATTGACATACAGTATGTATGTGTGCAGTTGTATCTGTGTGTGTGTGTGTGTCAGGCTAGTGTGAACCCAAAACCCAAGCGATATTAGCGAGTGTTGACTCATAGTAAGGCGTGTGCAACTCTATCTGGTAGTCAAACATTTAGGCTTAGCTTTTTGCTTGCCAAAGCCCGACTTTGGTTTCCCTTGAAGGTTTTCCTACGAACCGCTTCATTGTCTCTGAACAAAGACACTAAAAGTATTTTTTATGATCTACTGTATGAGTTTGTATTACTTTAACTAAGACTCTCCTTTTCTCATCTTTTTTTTAGAGGTTTTCTATGTAAAACTACCAATTTCTCTCTCAAATGTAAGTTTTTATTTTTTATTGTTTCATAAGTATTATTTATTTGAGAGGCATAAAACACATACTACTGTGCATATTTCTAGGTATACATTTGCTGCGAAACCTTCTATAAAAGCACAGAGAGCTCAGTATCTTTGTAGCCTTGAAACAGTCTGGATGTGATAGTTTTGTCTGTTTTGCTGGAAAGTTGTTCTGGATTGTTAAAAAATCGGTCAGTTATTTGTTATGTGCCTACTCCTTACTTTGCGACAAATCATTCTCCCAAATCACTATTCTGAATAAAGATTTACATCAGCAGAGAGATAGCTGAGTTTTGGAACAAACTATTTTCTGTAACTCTCACGCAAGCACACACGGGCATGCTGACACGCACGCATACACTCCTCATCAGTACATTGTGAACTGTATACAGAACAGTATGCTTGCTGATAATAGACTACTAGACTGATTCAGTCTATTTCATGGTAAAAAAAAAATCATTACTCATTCCTTTTTTGCAAGACAAACTACAGGCCTTGTCAACAGCCTGAATTATGCAATGTCAACAACATCAGATCAATTATCCACAAACAAAATAGCAAATTAAAAGGACATCAAAAACAACAGAGAAGTTGCCTTAACTCTTGCTTGTATAATCTCGACAGTTAAGACAATGAAGCTTGCTTGTAAAAAAGACTGTCCCTCTGTACAAAAACATATAGAAAGATTTTGTTATCTTGTTAGTGTCAATGTATAGATGATCAGCTTTTTCTGTAACATGTATGGACTGTCACATTTTTACTATGGAAAAAAAAAAGGAACAACAAACCCAGATCCTTGTCCCTCAACACACATGTTCAACGTTTTAACTCGTGGTGGACTGTCAACCTTTTGTGTACATTTTATAGTATTATTTATTGTTGACACATTTTGCAATTGCAAATAATAAAAAGGGAAGGTGGTTTGACCTGAGCATTCTATTCAAATGTAAATGCCTGGTGACAGTAAAATGCTTTTTATAATTAAAATTGAGAAAACAGTGATATGGAGAGGTGATTTTTGTCTCTTTATTATGAAGTTGTAACATGTACATAACTTTTGCTTTGGAAAATAACTTTTTTTGTGTTGTAATCGTATTTGTTTATCCAGTGAATTGTTCATAAAGAAATAAATAAGAGGCGCACACTATGTCTGAAGTTGGTCATATGTTCAAATACACTGAACATTACAAAATGTTTTTGAGATAATCAATAACAATAAAATATATAAATATGTTAATTAATTAATGTATTGTTACATTGAAAACAGAACAGCCTATATGTAATAGAGTAAAGCACTTCATTGAAAACACGCATTCTAAAGGCTGATACATTTTTTAAAAAGCTACCCCTTGAAATTCAATAATATATTTGTTTTTCTTTATAATAACATGGTCTTTAGCGCCATCTTACGGCGTTGCAAAGTATTGACCAAGCGCTCCCCTGAATCCACTCCTGTGCCACAAATGTTATAACCAGCTCGGTTGAGCTCTTTTATTATGCAATTGTTTGCAGATGGAAAGTCCAAGACTTTTTTATCTGTACTGTGGTTGGTTAAAAGCCTTTAATGCTAGAACTCAGATGCTGATGAGCGCTAGCTAGCATGTTGACAGTAGTGGTTCAGGTCTGTCAATATAGTGCCAATTTGGACTGCCCACATTGTGAGGATTAGTCAAGTGCTTTTTTGGAAAACTGTATTCTTATTGCTACAACTTCCCTCTCAGATTTTGCCCACTTTTCTTTTGGTGTCATGCATGCCATGTCATCTCATTGCATACCAAAGAAAAGAGAAATGTGTTTTCTGGTAACCAAAATAAAAACCAGGGAAAATTAAACATGACAGATTTTAGAAAAATGCAGAAAACTATAAGTCTACATGAGACGCATGCTGTCACAGCACTATCTGAAATATTTATATAATTATTATTTGTAATATTTATACCACATGATACGTAAGAGTTAAGATCATCCTGATTTTGCCAACTGCATGCGTTAAAAGCAAATGAAATAGAGGCAGATGTGGAGATTGCAAAATTAGACTGATTAGTCTTTAAATTAAATGGTATGTTGTTGTGAGGTGGGATATAGAGAATTTTATCTGGTGGCATGAAGGTTGGAATGTTGCAAGATCAGGTTGACAAGCATAAAGGCCTAAATCATTTAATTGGTCTCAACTACCCCCTCTGCTGAATCAAACGGGAATAGCCTACATTAATATCACAACATGTATACTTTTCTTGTTTAGTTTAGTTTGTATTTTATTAAATTGAAAAGCTTAGGCCTACATAGGCCTACAAAAACGTTGCTGCTGGTGGAAACTGGTTAGGATATTTCATGGCCTTATGAAAAACAACGCAGCCATATAATGAAAACAACATCACACAGCCGACATAGATATTTAATAATGGGTTATGATGACTTTTATCCAAAACTCAAGAAAGTATGCAGCCTATCGGGGCTTTACCTGTTTCCTGCTTTGAAAAAGAGACAAGGATTCTGGGTAAACTTTAGCATGCTGGTATCATGGCCAGGGGGAGGAGAGAGTGAGAGTCGAGTCTGTACGTAGATGTGAGTGTATGCGGGAGGAATTCGGTGGTTGGAGTTTGCCATTCCGACTCCATACAACGTTTGGTTTTTGCATGGCGTCTATGGAATAAGGCAAAGCCAGGAAGGGTGCGCGAAAATGCGAGAGGTCCAGGAAGAAGGTGTCTTATTAAAAATTCAGCGCGGACAACGTCGCCCTTTCAGATGACTTGTGACTGCCCTACGGAAAAAAACAGCACTTGTAGACTTCAGACGCTGAATGGGAAAACAGCGGAATTTTCGAAATTCAGAAAACGCTTTTGTAGGCGCCCAACGCGAAAGGGGAGGAGGGGGGACAAGAAAACGCCCTGTTGCTGATATCTCTAAATTCAAACTTTATCGCCGTGTGAAAATGGCATCTATCATCCATTAAGGAGGGGAACGTTCCAAAAGCTTCATTGACGTTTGGCCACAAACATTTGGGCCTACTTGGAAAGTTTGGGAAGCAGAGCCTCTACGCTTGGGAATATTTTCTTTTCATTGTGCACACTATCCTATTGGAGGCGATCTGGGTGGGCTGAGTCCAAGGCTACTAGGCCCACGGCCGTTTGCCCAGAACAAAGAGTTTTCAAATGTTAACTCAAATAGTTGGAAAGGTCATAGCTAATTAAATAAAGTAGCCTAACTAACAGGCTATCATCAACATTGCAGAGATGTCGCTTGGCGCTGAGAGAAGGATGGAAAACCGGTTGAAAAAACTAGAGGACATGATCAGAGATCCTAGATCTGCTATAAACTTGGAAAGTTTGCTGGTAAGTCCTGTTGATGGATGTACACGTCACTGTTGTCATTAAACAACTAGATATGTTAAGTAGCCTAGCCTATTAGACACTGACCACTGGGGTGTTGCTGCTTTTCCCAGTTTAACAGTGGCGAGATCTATTTTCCCACACTAGACTGCCCTTAAAGACTGCGCGATTGAGTGGGATCTTTTGTTCCATTAAAAATGATTCTGGCCAATGTCCATAGAAGCAAGTCAAAATAAGAGCACATGGCCGATAGGCCTAACTAATAATTAAGCCACCGTACAAACAATGGTGTGTTGCTGAATGCAGCCTCAGCAGATTAGGATTAGTAGGGAATGTGCTGTCCCAGTCTGTACAGCCGTTTGATGGAGACTAATATTTCCGGACAGAACTCCTGCCTGGACAGGCCCACCACTCGTAGGGTCAGTGATGTTCACTGGCATGGCTTATGAGGCACCAATTTATTTGATGCACTGTTTAGGTTGTTTTGGATATTTGTCTAAGACTCATGCATGTCAATCAAATGCAACTAATTGTAGCCTATTTTATAAAACAGGTGTTCGTTTATACCAGCTAAATTCCATTACATAAATTTAAACCGGCATATGCTAGTCTTGTACCAGGTCTGAGAGAGTATATTTCTTAATACAACATTTTTGAATAAGAGAGGCTGTCAAAAACGTTACCAACATGAAATGTTATTGTTAGAGAAACAGTCCTGGAGCTTTATTATGTAGGCTAGTCGGGCAATGGCACATTTGTTGTTCTGCAATTTACATTCCTGTGAAATATGGGCATATGTGAAACACACAGTACAAGGTCAAGCCTACAAAGCTAACTATTGGTTTCAAGTGCAGAATCCTCTATTGTGATGTATCTTAGACCTACAGCTCTGTGTTTACGGTCTTCATTCCTGTGTCATGATGACACACCTCAATGAGGAAATACTCCTTTGTATACAACAGCATCTACAGTACCATTTGGATTCCAAGTTCTATGTGATTATCAGTTTAGAAGAGCTACAGCTCAAACTGATACTAAGTATCAATGTGAAATATTTCAATAGAAGCTTGCAGCTTTGAACAGTGAAGGCCTGCCTTGAAATCATGTCAGCGGTAAAGAAGGCACATGTTTAAAAGTCCAGTATTATTCTGTGATTAGTCGAGCACAGTTTGCATATTGACTTCCTGCATGTGAACTGGGGAGATGGAGTGATGAGTGGGAAACATGCGTAGGAGGGTGCAGGCTGCAGTCCATTTATAGCCAGGTGCTGTCGCTGCTATGGAAGATGTTAGTTCCTAACAAACAAACCGAAAGGTCCCGAAAATGTTTTTGCACCCATAACGTAATGTGTGTCTTCTGCCCTCTAAAATAATGACACTGGCCTCATGAGGACCAGATGTAATAAAAAGACCACAGTGGACAGTTAATTGATTTGCTGACGCAACAGCGGGGAAACAAATCCTACAAATGTCATCTTTCATAAATAGAAAAGGAAGCTAGGAGAGTAAAAAGTTCCAATCCTTGGGAAAATGCTCGCATGGCGCTCATGACGGCTAATCTGAGGCTGTACAAGGCTGACTGAGAAGTGCTCAACTGCAGCTGGTCGACAGGACTGAATGACAGTCCCTAAAGTCATTCATAAAACAATGTGGTCTGTTAGTAGTGCACACCCATTGGGGGTCTGCAATAACAGGTCTGTTCTTGGTGACTAGTTGTCTTTTGTGTAACACCTTTTTTATTTTTCAGAGAAACGCTCTTATATTTTACACATTAATATAGCAGCAAACAATGGAGCAATTGTGTCCTCCAGAGCAACATTTAGTGTGACATCTAGTGTCAGAAAGTCCTAGAATCACTTTAATGGCATTTGAATTAACAAAACATTTGTGTAGCCATTACAGGGTGATCGGTCTGTCTGAATGAGAAAGCATATGTGCTGAAAGCACCTGGTTGATGATCATGTAGTGTTAACACTATAAACACCTAAATTAGAAGCTGTCCACTCATTATTTCTGTCTGCATCCTGACAAAATGCACTCACAAGCAAAATGCACTGTACAAGCCGTGTAGCATTGTGGTGGTAAACAGGGTGGTCTAATGGTCTAATGGTCTGCCGGAAGGTCGTAGGTTCGAAGCCTGGTGTTGACCTACCTGTAAGCATCCTTGAGCAAGATGACTAACCTCTAACTGCTCCCGGTGGTTGCACCTTGCATGGCAGCGATCACCATCAGTGTATGAATGTGTGTGATTGGGTGAATGTCAGGCAAAATACTCTAAAGCGTTTTGGATAAAAGCACTATATAAATTACCCATTTACATTGCTGACCAAAGTAGTAAATGTGTTAAAGGAGAGGAAATGTTTAATGAATGAATGTGAATGTATGTGATTGCAATAACATAGCATACATTGCCCTAAGGTAAATAATCAAAGTAAACATTTGACTGCTTTTTTAAATTTGAGGATCAAAGTTCATCTGAATCTCTGCACTTTCACTCAGTCTGTTCTGTTTCACTGATTGCTTCAAGCCTCCCCCAACCTACGCTTGCATGCACGCACACACACACACACCTGATAAAGCTGCTGCACCCCAATTTAAGATCCATTTGCGGTGTCCTTAACCTGTTCTTAAAGTTTGATTTTGGTTAGTTGAGTTGAGCACATGGACATTTGTAGTATGAGAAGCTCAATCTTACTGATTTCTGGTTTAGACACAGGTCTGTCATTTTGAAACTTAAATGTGAGCTGCTGCTTCATATAGTCAAATGGCCACCAGAGCCAGGGAACAAAGTAACTCATATATAGTTAGATGTGCGTTGGTGCGAAATTAGCCAAACAGATAGTTGTCTTTAACGGCATGTTTAAATGCTCATTTGTCATATTTCACACTGTAAAATGTGCTGTCTGAGCTGACGACATATATTCAACTCAAGATTTAACCTAAAGAGGCTATTGGAGGCTTTAGTACTAGAATATCTCCTACAACCTTATTGTGTACTACTCTGATTAGTTTTCCTTTTCAAATTTTTTTTTTGCTTGCTTGTGCCAACCATGTGCTAATGTTTCTCTACTCTCCCCTGGCCTTTGCTTGTTAACTTGTCCATGTGTGTGTTTCTTTTCTTATTTTCCATCATTTAAGTTAGCCTGAAAGCTGCAAGCCAGCGTCCACAGTGTCTTTGAGTGCAGTTGAACTGCGCCCGCTAGCAACAGTCAGCCCAGCTGCAATGGGCTAGCAGGGAGAAACACTGCCTTATAAGGTGCTGGGGATGGTGGCCCCGGCCAATTTCTTTTTTTTTTCTTTTTCAAAACAAGCCAGTCTCTCGGCTCCACACCTCCTCTGGTGACATGCCAGATTCTCTCATGCCCCTCTCTGTGTTTTCCTTTTTAATTCCAAGACAAACAAAGTGATAAAGACCGGTTGTCAAATCCCCACCAGTGCTTTTTAAGAATGGCCCATTCTTATTCTCACTAGCACTACACCATAGAGTAGTATGCAGTGGTTAAGACTAAGAGCCTTTGTCAGGGTTTTCCCCAGCACCTTACATTCAGTCATGGCTTCTAAATTGCTTGTGTGTGTGTGTGTCTGATGGCCCTGTGTTGGACTGAAAACCTTCCAGATCATCCATGTCTCATATCTCCATGTCTTATATCTCAAGTTAGTTGGAGTACCACCGCCCCCCCCCCCCACCCCCACTTCCCAGACACTAGGACAGTGAATCCATGGGTAAAGTTAATGGCTGGATAGTAGAAAGATTAAGTGCAACATTATGGACCACTGTTGTCTTAACATTTGCCTGCTTTATCTCAGACATTCTCTGGCCTGAAGGTTGCGCGCTGATAATGAATGCATCGGAGCTTGTCAACAAGTGACGTTGAAGGATTTAAAGACAGTTTGTTAGGACTTTTAAAGGACTCCCTCCACAGTCCGCTGTGAAACTACCACCACAAGTAACCATACATGTTTGTTGGCTACAGAATAATCGCACCCTGGCCCCAGGCCACCTTGACAAGGTTATTGTAACACAAAATGGCTATCAATAGGCAGCTGGCTATCATACAAGGAGGGATCCGGGGCTAGAAAGGCAGGACAACTATATTCTACCAATAAAGTGTTTGGAATTGTGTGACCTATGGTCAAACCTAGCTAGTCAGATTGAAAAATGTCTGTACAGCTATTTCTTGGTTGTTGGGAGTTAAATATTAGTAAACGTGCACCTTGAGCAAATGCCAATCTTAATTATTGGGCTCTATATGCAATGCAGTAAAATGTAGAAGGAGTCAGGAAAGCAAACAAAGTAACGCACAATTCTAACATGTAAATAGGCATCTTACAGTGATAATGGTTAATGTGTTGGTGCTGTATGGGTGCGTTAAAGCCAGACCTGTAATTGCATTCGCTTGAGCCCCAGTGAGAGCCACGCAGGTCATTTGCACATAGCTCTACACCCCCGGCTTTTGCAACATCCACCGAGCGTTTCTCAACGCGTTTCGTTCCTAGTTAGACACGTTTGTGGATACAGGCCCGTGCACACACACACATAGGTGACATGCACTGCACACACACCACAAACAGGCCAGGCCAGTATGCAGCCTTGTGGGTTTGTTAGTTTGTTTATTACCCAAGCTTAACTCTATTCTGTTTTATCTCTGGAGGGAGGGAAGTAAGGCAGGCTCATCTGATCCCGGCTTTAGGCTAGCAGCCATGCACAACCTGTTGGTGAGACACAAAACCCCCACTCGCTGCCTCTGATACACAAACGGGCACATGTACACACACACACACATGTTGTGGTCACATGTATGTGCACATGCACGAGGGCAGGGGGATCTTTGTTTGTCTTTTTGGAGCTCGGCAACACAGAAGCTCTCGGTAGCTATTGGAAAGGGGGGGGGGTCTGTATAAATCACAATTTTATGGCACTTCTTGTGAGAATAGTGCTGATACTGTGCACGGGTGTCTTTTATTCCCTCTAATGAACCAAGAGTTTGTGTCTGTGTGTTCCTTCCTGCAGTAAATGAATAAACGGTCGCCCCCCTGCAACATTCTTCAGTATACGTTTACGATGGAGATACGGTCTTGGGACCAGAGGTTATCAAGGCCATCGTAACTAGTACTACCAATTCAATTAAGTCAACTTGTTGTTGGCCTGTTGATTGTAGAAGTGTTTGGCAGAGGAACGTGGAACAAATATCACGTATATGACGGAATGATTTGTCAAGGGTTTTCTTTATCTGTGCTATTTTTGAGCTGTTCTCTGGGATTCCTGCTGTTCTGTTTTATGGAGAGCTATGGGGCCTGCTTGGCACGGTCCCCCTACTCTGCCCGCGCCTCCGTTTTCATCCCGACAACTATTTTTAAACATCTGGAATTCAATCAAAACATTAGCTTTTCTTATCCAAGCCTTTTAAAGCCCAGAGCACTGCTTGTTTTCTGTTCCACATGCTTTGTGCTGTGGTGGGTTGGGTTGTAGGGGGAGGGAGCAGTTCTTGGGGAAAATGAGTGCTGATGGAAGATTGGTTTCTATTATGAGGGTCGATTATTCCTTGCTGTGTTTATCCCGCTGAGGTTAGCATCATGACATTCCTGACCGGTAGAGCCACGTGGCTTTTTATAGGGTGATAAAGAGAAACAGGCAAAGGAATGTCAACAGCAGGTTGAGTAAAGAATAGACTTGCATCCGTTAGAACCAGGCCTTGTATAAAGCTATACAGCAGCATTCTACATCTCGTTGGTTTGAACTGTTTTTAGCTTGTTGTATTTTCCAAGAGTTGCTTAGCAACACGGCACAAGTCCTTGGCTGTGGCATGGATAAAACGAGATATCAGACCTGTACAGCTAAGTGGACAATAGTAAGCCTGGCTTAAAAAGACAGTTATTTCAGCCACTTGGTCATTACAATTCTGTAATAGTAATATTACTTGTAGTAGTAGTTGTAGTTGTAGTTTAATGTAACCAAATACATTAATCTGTCGCTTTTATTTGCGACATTTTTTATGAATATCTCACATTAGAGGAAATGAAATTTTGGAATGTGGAACAAAGCTTTCATTTCAGTATTTCTGCAGACATTGTTCAGCGTTACTTCTAGTAATGCTAATAAATCCATGCATTGATTGAGGTAGCTGTGAAAACAATTATGGAAGTTGCTAGCCACTACAAACTGAAGTCTCTTTGTGGCAATTGTTCTGGTGTTAACATAGGTTACATTGTTATACAGCCTGCTTGGTTTATTAGTAAGAGGAAGTCAATACTAATGGTTTTGGGTGGGATTGGCATTTTGTAGTTTTCATTAATGCGCTGTCCAGGCCCAAGGCGGGTTTCCCCTGCAACCACAAAGTCAGGTTTTGTGCGTATTAACCTACATGTTCCTTTGTATGGAGATGTGGCTAATCTGAGAAGTAAGTGTTTCGAATGTTTGGGAAGGAATGA
Source organism: Forbesichthys papilliferus (assembly GCA_025399855.1). NCBI lineage: Eukaryota > Metazoa > Chordata > Actinopteri > Percopsiformes > Amblyopsidae > Forbesichthys > Forbesichthys papilliferus. Next base: position 5,139 of record JAODOY010052923.1, on the reverse strand, counting down.
GCACAACCCTCGATTACTTGCGGTAAACCACCGGCTTTCCAGATGTTTTAGTGTGCGCGGATGCCAAATGTGTGCGTCCACACTCAGTGTGTGAGCAGTGCACACATACACACATGGAGCACATTTCCATTGTGCCTGTCCTGAGAACAGCGCACATGGAAGTGTTTTTGTGCAGAACAGTAGCAGCAGAAAATGCTACCTCACAGGAAATGACATGCTCACAGGGACCAGCCTGATGACACACTGAAATTATCTACCGGCTCTTGGGCAGGGCAGATCATTTCCTGTATTGTTGAGCTGTGGGGAGATCCGTGTGTGTGTGCACGTGCACACACACACACACACACCATCTTGGCTTTTTCTTTCTTCCCTTAAATAGAAGTGTGTGAGGTCAGGCCTTTAATGGGGAAGTGAAGTATTAGATGATGAAACTGTGTAGGATATAGCTCACGGCAGAATGAATAGAGCTGCACACAAGGGATGCATAAGAATTGAATGGGAAAGGTAGAGAGAGACACTGTTAATAGGAGGATTACAAATGGCATGTGTACTAGACTGGCGGTGTGGCTTGCAGAAAGGAAAAACGTCGAGAAAGGGTTTGAATGAAACAAATCCACAACATTGTCAGGATGTTGTACACACACTGTTGCAGTGTTTGGCTAGGCGCTGCCATGTTAAACTCTGGAATTGACCGTTAAGGAATGCATATGTTGATCGATGACTTCCTTGTCATGTGGTATGGCTTGGTACATATCTCTAAGTCTGCTTTTCGGTGATTTTGTGCAGTATTAGTGTCAAACAAGATTTTCTAAGTTGTTGACTTGGACTTACCCTAACATACTGAGGTCAAAAAGATATTCAAAAAACTGTGCTCTCTGTGTAACAGGAAGATACAGTGGTGCCTAGCCATCCAAGCTCAAACCAAGTAACTAACTGCATGTGAGGCTTGCTACCTGGCTGGTATGGTGGCCAAAGCTGGTACTGCAGCAAAATGCTGTTATTCCCAAAAAACATATTTCCCATCTATGCTCCTTAAGGCCCCGATATACTTGCTTTTGTGCAACGCGTATACGTAGACAAGCGACTGCGTCGTGGAAGACATTGTTCACATACTTGCCTGTGTACATTGTGTGTGCTTGGATGATTTAAAATATATTCAGTTAGGGGGCAGATCAGGGCTGAATCATCCCTGGCCAAAACTGGGATTTTGTCCTTGACTATCTATACCTCTATACTACTATACCTCTGAATTTCCACAACCACTAACATGTCAAAATGTGGAGTGGCACAGAGACATCATATAGATGTTGGTAGTTACAAACTAGCTCTACTATCTTCTCTTTGAAACTTCCCGCCATTGTTGTTCTTTGTTCTGAGACTTCTGTTTATCCGTCTGTCCAATCCGGCTGTATTGCATCATGCGTACATGTAGCGTTAATAAAGAGGACGCGCACGAACTAGGCTCCAAAGGAACGCAGGATACGAGCCCGATACGCGTAGTAGCCATCTTGCGTGCCCATAATTAATTAAAAGCAAGTATATCACAGGCTTTAGAAAACCTGCACCTCTAAAACTATTACATTTGTTTTGAATGTGGCACACGTTCAAAAACGATTATTTATATTATAATTTTTTATGTGCATGGTCTGTCCCGTGAGACAATAGCAAAGAAGTCTGACAGAATGTGGGAGAACATTCTCTGTATGTTGGCTGAGCAGGCGTTCATTAAAATGAATGGCTGTCTGCTATCTTTATCTTATTTTTATCTTTTTTTAATCACTGAGCATCCCTGTAATTATTATATAGGAGATACATAACCTCTAACTTAATTGTGGTTGATGTATAGGGCCCAAGAACCCCACATATCTGCCCCAGTGTTTCGTTACATCTACTGTGTTCTGTTAGTGAGCCATAACCTCTTGTCTTGTAGGACTCCATGAATGCCCTGGTGTTAGACCTGGACTACCCTGCACTGCGCAAGAACAAAAACATTGAAACCTTTTTAAACAGATGTAAGTACAGTGTGTTCTGATGTGTTTTTACAGAGCAATAGCGGGCATTAAACAGACAGACACATTCTAGAGCACTAGATAATGAGTACATGTCTAAGCATAATTCAAAATGGCTTCTCATTGGCCTTCTACTGTGCTTACCTTTTCACTTGAATAAACACACAACATTCTTCAGATGAGAAGGTCATCGGACATGTCCGGGACCTTCAGATGAAGTCAGAGGATTTTGACAGAGTCAAAGTAATTGGACGAGGCGCGTTTGGTGAGGTCCAACTGGTGAGTGTAATCATGGTCTTTTTGAGTTGAATGCGGGTGCTTTATTATTATTATTATTATTATTATTATTATTATTATAATATGTAACACGATTGGGAGTGGGAGATTAGATCCAGTCTAATGAGGTCACACCTGGGTCAAACTGACTGAGAAGAATCTTTGCAAACTAACATGTTTCAGTGACAGATTTCATCATTAGTCCAACCCTTTGAGTTCAGAAAGTCAGAGGTTTTGAGTGTTTTTCTAAACTGTTTGTGCCGTGCCCTCACCATTCAGGTGAGACACAAAGCCTCGCAGAAAGTCTACGCTATGAAGCTTCTCAGCAAGTTTGAGATGCTGAAACGCTCGGACTCTGCCTTCTTCTGGGAGGAGAGGGACATCATGGCATTTTCCAACAGTCCCTGGGTTGTGCAGGTACTGTTAATGATGATTATGTTGCGGGAGAAGTAGTTGCATGTATAACTAAATAGCCTTCTGTTATAGCGTCTGTTATAGCGTTAAATTGGTAAACACAATTTAACATGGGCCAGCTCAGGCAGATATTTGTGCTTCAGGAGGTGGTCTATACCTCAATCATGGAGTGAACCTTTAAGGGGCAAATATGGGTTAAGAATTGCCCTATGGAATACTTATAGAATCAGAAACATTATATTTACCTATACAATACATGTTTCTTTGTGTTTTTAGCATGTTTATTAAATGAAAATAATACTATAAAATATACAGTAAGTAGCTAATAATGACACTGACAAAATACGGTGTATGATTGAGTGAATTCAAGAGATGAGAAACCAGGGGAAAGATGACATATTTATACCAGACTGCTATCATTCAACCATATGTGCCAAACCTAAATAATAAGGTAATGTGTGTCTGTGGTGTTGTTGTGTTTACTTACCTGCATCATCTTCAGCTGTGCTGCGCCTTCCAAGATGAACATCACCTTTATATGGTGATGGAGTACATGCCGGGCGGTGACCTGGTCAACCTCACCAGCACGTACGACGTGCCGGAGAAATGGGCCAAGTTCTACACGGCGGAGGTAGTGATGGCCTTGGATGCCATCCACTCCATGGGCTTCATCCACCGCGACGTCAAGCCAGACAACATGCTGCTGGACAGAAACGGCCACCTCAAACTGGCTGACTTTGGCACCTGCATGAAGATGAACTCTGTGAGTTATTCTTAGTTAAATTGCTAGATAATCATTCTATTTTTATTCTGTTTGGATAGACTTTTTCTCTCTTCGAGCTGAGCATTCCGAGTGGTGTTACACTTTTTCTTTGTGTCAGAATATGCCAGAGAAACCTGGTGTTAAGCCTGATAGGTCTGGGGTAACAGGATTTTTCAGACCTTTAGGTGAAACGACACGTTATCCAGATTTCAAAATCAAAATGTCTTATCAGCTCTCTTGAGATAAGTGACCACACACCTGGAAAATAACTACAGTGGATATAAAAAGTCTACACACTCCTCAAGATAAATCATTTCTTTCAACTTTTTTCCACCTTTTAATGTGAACAATTCAATTGAAAAACAAACTGAAATATTCCATGGGGAAAAATAAAAACTTTACAATAACCTGGTTATTGTAAGGTTACATGCTTCGAGCATGTTTTCCCCCTCGCAGATTTCAGTTTGTTTTTCAATTAAATTGTTCACTTTAAAGGTGGAAAAAGTTCTGACATTATTTCTTCGTCTCATTCTTTTACATCACAAAAACCTGCCATTTTAACAGGGGTGTGTAGACTTTTTATAGCCACTGTATGTTGTTCACAGATGTAATGGAAGTACAATTTATTTTTGCATCTGTATATATGAGATGCCTACGAATGCTTTAAATGAAGACCGACTGACCAGATCATATTTTTAGCCCGATTTCCTTAATGTATCATTGTTTTATACTACTTGAGATGAGTTGTGGGCCTCCCTACAGTAGCAGTTCATTTTGTGTCAGAAATGTCATTGTTAGTAGTTATCAAATGTGTGGCAATAGAAAGATACATTGTGCCATGGAACATATCATCAGTGAATTTTCTGCCCTTCCATTCTCACAATGGACTGTGCGAATGAACTGCATGTTGTATGTGTGTTGCAGACTGGCATGGTCCACTGTGACACGGCAGTGGGAACTCCCGACTACATCTCCCCTGAAGTGCTGAAGTCCCAGGGAGGAGACGGTTATTATGGTCGAGAGTGCGACTGGTGGTCTGTCGGGGTCTTCATTTTCGAGATGCTTGTTGGTCAGTGAGCAGTTTTCACTCTGTTCTTATCTCTGTGCAATACTATTCTGTTATGCTTTACAGTAGACCCATTTACTGCCGACGTCACGCTGACTTCACCGACATATGCACAGCATCTCATGTGGCAGAAGTCCCTTTAAGCCCCATATATAAAATTAATGAATTATCCTCATGACTCAACATTATTTCACATGCTATGTGTCCTAGATGATCAGTTGTCCTGTCCTTTATTACCAGTTTAAATATCTTCATAGCGGGAATTCAACCTATAAAATGCACTTTTGACGGTTTGGTCAGTTTTCAGCAGATGTACACATCCTTGTACTTTCGTCTACTAACAAGATAAATTGAAGCATGCCTAGAAGCTGTTGTGTGACGGGATGCACTGATGGCAATTAAGGAAACCCAGAACTAACTTTGTTTAGCTGTTGAAGTGACATATTTAGACAAGTCATTCTAAATAGGGGCAGGGACAAGCAAACTAGGCCCACTGGTGGGTAGGGATGCACAATTAATCGAATATCTATTACAATTTCGGCTTCAACGATTAAATGAAGATGATCGACTGCGATATTGATGTTTAAAATACGTGCTCTGCTCATAGAAAA
>JAODOY010052913.1:0-18373 GCA_025399855.1 Forbesichthys papilliferus | reverse complement strand
TCGCCAGAACGTCCTATGAGGTGTCGGAGAGTGAGGATTAGCACCGCACAGCTACCGGCTGGCCACCGCTACATTAGGAAATGTAGCCTATATTGGGTAGCAAATGCTGTCGTTCACCTTTGCCTCGAAGTTGATTCCATGCTGGAAAGCTTCTTCGTTGTGTAAAGGAATTCTCAAATCATGGCCATCGTCCACAAGGTTGTATTTTGTTTTCCCGGGCATTGTCTAAATATCAATCCGTCTTCCCGTGCAACGTAAATAATAGGATCACACAGTGTCAGTTTTGGCAAAGAAATCCAGTGAAAATAAGCACAAATGCCTATAGCCCACTAAAGCCCCATCGCAGTTAAAAGTCCCACCGATCGCCTATAGTCAACATCGGGCAAGTTTTGTATTTTTCTCCACCGTCCTGAAGCGACTACCCCGCCGGTTCACAACTAACGGCGTCTCCGCTTATTGGCCCACTTTTAACAGCAATAAAAACTAATCTACACCGGAAAACGAACAACATACGCCCTTATCATTCTTGTTTTCGTACTCTTCCTCTCGGTGTTAAACTTGGTTCCAGGCGCTGGACCTGCCTGCCCTCAAGGACTCTCCTGCTACGGGGATCCACAGAAAGAACGTGTGTGATTGGAGGAATGTGGGAATTCCACCTGTTTTCATTGGAACACATTCGCGTCTCAGTGGGAGGAGTGAAAGATTTGGTACCAGCCCCCGGGAAACTGGGAATGTCACTCATGGAAACGCCACTGGGAAGACGTTCAGCAACCATTTGTGTCAGATCTGACAGTTCGAAGCAAGTGTGATGTAATAATATGCTTCCCTCCAATTGGTTATAGTGTAGCCTATTTAGTAAAATGTTACAAAACTTGCATTTATTTTATATATTGTCAGCTTAATGTGTGATGGTTCATTACTGAAGAACAACTCCTGGTCTAATTCAGTGTCAAGTTGGGAGTAAAGTAAATGCATGCCTCACTTTTCTATCGCATCGTCACATACCTGACCTGCGTTCGTTACTTGTTTTAAACTATGTGTAGTTTCCTTAGGATTACATCTTGAATAAAGAAAGCTCACTGCTACCAACTAGCGGTAAAATAAATTCACAGCGTAGGGTTGATGAGCCTATAATGTTATCTTACAATCATAGCCTGACATGTCTGGTGTTCCCCCAATCAAAGGAATGATTAGGGGAACTAACTATTCAATCATTCATTATATGTGTGTGCTTCTCTTATGAAGCATATTCATATCATTTTTTCCTTAGACTTGCTGGAACCATTTGTTTTATTTTGTATTTAATTTCTTACTTTTTCTTTCTTCCCTGGAAATCCTCCCTATTTCGGTAGACTAAAGTGGTCTACCATATAACCATATTGTATTCAGCCTGCATGTATACAGCCCATATGTGTGTATGTTTGGTTGACATAGGGCAGGCCTATGAATGCTCAAGGTGTTCGCTGCAAGGACAAGGGAGAGGAAATGGGGCAGCAGTAATATAAATTGTCCAGACATCATTGGGAGCCGATGCTGTAGCTAATGGCATCCTGCAGGCCCAGTGGGCTAACTCATATTCCACACGCTCAGATGTTGTTGTTTTTTGTGTGCTTAACAATGTGTCCATGTCTCATGTCTTTACTGTCCATTAAAAGCAGAAATTAATCAACTTGGTAGGTCTATATATGTAGTTTTAACATTGCCCTTTTTATTACACGTTAGAAGTAGTAGCCCAACAACTCAAATACTGCACTTGTCATTTCTATACAGATATATCGTATACTTGAATGATTGGAAACCAAAAAAGCAACATTGGATAGGCTGAACACACAGTGATGTGTAGTGTGATGGCTGTTGCCTGGATGAAAATGCCTTGGTCTCTCTTAACCGCTGCTTCGTTTTGGACCCATGCCCCTTTCCCTCACCCAAACATAGTTTAGCCCCCCACCCCCCTTTTTTTTTATCTCCCTCCACACACACACGCACACACACAACCATTTTTACTATAGCCTGTAAATTGCTTTGGATTGAAGTGTATGCAAAATTATACTTGAAAAGTCATGCCTCAAGCTCTGTACCTGCTTAAGGCAAGAGTACACACACACACACACACATATTATGCGTTAATGTGTGTGCATCTTTCGTGCGGGTTCACACACACACACACACGCATGCTCACGTTAACACATGGCCCCGGGGCTTCTTAAACTGAATTAATCATGTCGACTTCTGAAGAATGTGGGGTACACCACAGGAACAGTGCATCCACTCCTCTTCAACGAGCGAGAGAGCAGGGCAGACAACAAGGGAATTATAGAGGGGAATACAAGATAACAAGATTACATTCATTTCTGTCAGATAACTTTGAAATCACATTACTGACAAAGTCATATACCAGAATGACATTAATTGGAAGTAAAATTTGGCTGCAACTTAGCTTAGAATAAATTCAGGAGTTTTGTTTTGTTGATTTGCCCACCATGGGCAGTGTGCTTCATGGTTTGATTGTCTGTTCCTTATTGGGTTCTTTGTAAATGTTCCTGTTCTGTATATTTACTTCCTGGATTCTTAGTTGAGTTATGTGTTCCTTATGTGTCTGTTACTATATGATTATCACCTGCCATTTGGTTTTGGCCTGTCAAATCTTTCCTGTCTTCCATGTGTATTTTTAACCATTTTGTTTTTATCCTCTGTTCCTTGTCGATTGTCTGTTTGGCTTCTCTCTGGAAGATACCCACCAAGATTCTTTGTCTTGTGCATTTGGGTCTAGTCAGTGTTACAGACAAATTGGAAGATTTATTGAACTGAACTCAGGAAAGAAAATTCAAACAAAAATAGATTCAAGCCTATAAAAACATTTGAAAACACAAAACTATAAAAGGCTTTTTTTTATATATGAATACTGTGTTATAACGATAAACATAGACTATAGGCATATAGTCTACTATAGTAATAGTAGGCTATAATAATGTTATTATTACACCTCAGACTCCACCTGTCTGCTGAGAGATATTTTTGCAATATACGATATATTACAGTTTAATATTGTTCATGCGATCGAAGTTTCGTCGCCTAGTCCTTAACAATTTATTACATAACCTGTACAATTAGGCCTACGTATTTTCCCTTTCATGAAATTTAACTCGCTGACCAGAAAAACACTCCTTGCGTTACAAGCAATTGTCTATGGAGGGCAGCAATACGCCTTGCAGCATGTACCCTGCCTGGAAACATTAGAATAAGAACATAGAATGTCCCGGAAAGGGAAACGTCAGCAAAAACGGAGTGATTTCCCTGCCAACATCTGTAAACGACTACCGGCACTGCAAGACGAAGATCGCCATTGCTTTCATTGAAAACCCAATTGAGTAAGTTGAAATATGTTGTGCTCGTGTTTTGAATAGGCATACAGCAATGGCGCAGCGTATATCTGAGATCTCAAACATGTTCCGGAATGTATGCAATCTTAGCAGCAAACGGGTGAGGAAATCATGGATGCTACTTTTTATGCTTATTTTACAAGAGAGACAATGGCAAATTATTATAATGCGATACTAGCTAGGCTACTTTTCCGATGTAACCTACATCGGAACAAATTAGTTATTTATCAAGTTATTTAGGCTCAGTTACAGAGTCCAGCCAGGAAGGTGCCTCACACGCGTCACGTGATTTTTCCACAAAATCACGTGTACATTTGTGTGTCCTCTCAGGTAATGTAATGTCTGTTTATTTGAAAACGGTACATTATAAATGAATGAAACATTCTCATGGAATGTAGATGTACCCTGTCATCGGCAGTCCCTTTGCCAGATTTACTTAAGCATCCTAAAATGAAGAGTAATAAAATACACATAGTACATACAATGCAGTGCGCTACAATAGTTGACATAATACAATATGGAATATTTAAAATTTACATTATGGTAAAAACATATACAATTAATTAAACAACATAATACATTACACAGTGTTCAGTTTAAAATTCTACAGCCATTAAAATACATATTACAGGCTGCAAACATAGTGGTAAAGAATAGAGACTGAAACATTTAACGAAACTCAATAGTGCAGCACATAACACTGACTGCTCATAACTCATTGCCTGTATAATCCGTGTTCACAGACCTCTGTTAACTTTTAGCCATTGCTTTGTTTGTGTAGTAAAACCCCTGTGTCAGGTAGGTGATCTACCTGATAACGTTTTTACCAGGTATCTTAACCAGTGGTTGTCTGCAGCAGTATTTTACATTTATATTATTCACAGTGCATTCTACCAAAGCATTACCCTACATTTCCATTTTAGGAATTTTACGTCTGCAAACTTTCAGAGAGGCAGGAATAAGAATACAACAAAGCCCTCATTATGCTCTGCTCTCCTGTACCGCAGGTACCCCTGAGAAGAATGAATGACTTTGCAGTTCTCAACACGGGGCGGAAAATTCCTCTCATTGGACTCGGGACATGGAAGAGCGAGCCAGGAAAGGTATATGCCTTAACTGTGTCTGAATTAGAACCGGTTTGATTAGCATGTTGTAAAACGCATATCTTTCTCTGTGAACAGTGCTTAAGTATTTAAAACACAAAACGTGATTGTTTAGTAATCTTTTGTTGTCTCTTAGGTAAAGCAGGCAGTGACTTGGGCTTTGCAAGCTGGCTATCGGCACATTGACTGTGCTGCAATCTATGGCAATGAGGTTGAGATTGGCGAAGCGCTAGAGGTGGTGTTAGGCCCAGACAAGGTACTGCAACCCCCCCCCCCCCTCTCCCTCCTCTCCCTCTAGTGGTTTTGTGGGTATTTGACATTGGCCTGCGGTCCTAATGTGCACGCCAGGCCCTGAGGAGAGAGGATGTCTTCATCACGTCCAAGCTGTGGAACACGCGACATCACCCCGAGGATGTGGAGCCCTCCCTCCTGAAGACTCTGAAGGACCTGAAACTGGAGTATCTGGACCTGTACCTCATCCATTGGCCCTACGCCTTCCAGTGAGCACCCTACCGCACAGCACACACACACCACACAGGGATGCACGATATTGACAATGTTTTATTGAAATATTGATAAAAACTGAAATATTGATTTTATTAATTTCGATTTTTTTTTTTTTAAACATAAGTAACACAAAGGTTAAGGGAAAATGCATCAAAATCGATTCATAACATATCAAAACAAGATGTTTTCTTTATCTTACTCAACATAATGTGTTTATTGGACTGGTACAACAACAGTAAATTCCAACAGCTACCGAGGAGCCATTAATAAACATCATATTTGATGCTTATTGCAACATTTACGATATATTGCACATGATATTGAGTCACTATATTGTGCATCTCTACACACACACACCGCCAGCATGGCGTTAAAAGCGCTAAAAAAGTTAAGTATCACAGGTGGAGTTCTGTTATCAAAACAAAAGCCCCAAGAAGCTCCGCCCCCATCATTAGACATGCATTGCCAAGGCTGGGATAGTGTGGTGCCAGTGACGCAGGAGATTTTGTTTTTTGTTTTTTTTTGGTGGGGGGACAAAAGTGTGAGGAAAAATGTCTCAACTTTTGTCTCTGTACAACTATGCTTAAGTGATTATTTGTAATTAATTGTTGTTCATACGAAAAACATAATAATCGGGGTAAAAACCAGATACGACACCAGAGTGAAATATGTCCCACCCGGGACTTAAACCCCGCTCCTTCGCACAAAGGTCAAACATGTTACAAGGTTGCAACCAGAAGGTATTGTAGATAACTCCATGTATTGGAGAGTAAGATTTGAGTAATTTATGACTGCAGCGCAACTGTCTCTCGTCATCGTTACACATGGTTATGACATAGGCTAAGCTCTACACTGGTCAACATGCCTATATGATCACACACACCCCCCCCCCCCCCCCCAATTTAGGGTGCATGTTACACTTTAATAAGAGGTGTACATGTATTAGCTTATTTTACAGTCTCTGACTACACCTTTAACTGAAACTGAAACAGGAAAGGTACATTCCCCACACACACACTTTATAGTTGATACTGGCCAGCGTTTCCCTCTACTCCTCCCCTCACAGTGCCTATAGGCTCACATAATATCTACCTTTTCCACTGCAGTCACATGCGGTTGTTTTCATGCGGTTGTTTTCATGACATAAACCTTGATTGAGCTTGAGTGGGTGGGGGGTTCTAAGGGGTGCTATAACTAGAGATGCACCGATTGACCGGACACTAATCGAAATCGGCCGGTTTTGCTCCAAAACCCGCGATCGGCAACCGGACGTTTTTTCAAAACATTTCGGCCGGTCTGTGTTCCGGTAGCCTAACACATTTCTTGATGTGGAAATTAAAATGTGTGTCTCAAATAGATGTAGTCCATAGGTAAGTAAATTTATTTTTATACAGAGAATACACACTTTGAGCGTCAATATCTAGCAAGTAAAACAGAGCAAAACCATTTGCATAGTAGCCTATTGTTATAGAAAAAAATAAGTTACGTGTCTTATTTTTTAGTTAGCATACTTCACAGCCAGTCTTTACCGTACCACGACAGTCACGTTGTCTCTGTTTGGATGACTCGCAGGTGGCGACGCAGGGTGTAGATTATCCTACTGGTGGCGACAGTTCGATTACACATGGCTCGAAGATTAAAAGATTTGGGCAGTTAAGTTAAACTATTTCTTTCCGTGTCTCCTCGCTGCTCCATGCATCATCCTGTTAAACGGATGCTGCCTTATAAAAATGTAAACAAATGACAAACTAGTGTTGGCGATTAAGGGACCGTCAACAAATTCCTATGACGGCGAGCGCTGGCTTAAAACGTGAGTACATTTAAAATCTGCATCTAAATGACAGAGCTGTACAATAAAATTGGAGAAAACCACTTGGTCAGGCTTGACAAAAATCGGAATCGGTCAGGAAAAAATGCAATCTGTGCATCCCTAGCTAGGAGTGTAACACACCTTTAATTAGTTTACTCCCGTACCCCACCAGGCGAGGGGAGGAAACTTTCCCCAGAAACGCCGATGGCACCCTTCTATACGACGACATAGACTACAAACTGACCTGGGCAGCCATGGAGAAGCTGGTAGGCAAAGGCCTGGTCCGAGCCATCGGCCTGTCCAACTTCAACAGCCGGCAGATAGACGACATCCTCTCTGTCGCCAGCATCAAGCCCACTGTCCTCCAGGTTGGTGGAGCCGTAGTGAGACCCATTGAGTCAAATGGGATTGTATAGATTGGTGTAAAATGGGGAGAATGCATGCCACTCCCCTCCTCCTAGCTAGTGATACACCCTGGAGTCGTCAGTCAGCTTCAGTTTGACTTCGCCGTAAGAATCCGTCTGGACAACTTGAAACTGTTGCGCTTGAGTCGAACTCTGGGCAGGGCATAGATTAGGTGTGATGTTAGCCAACAGTGAAAGACAATCACCGTCAGTTCATCCAATCACATGCCATGTATTTTGTGTTTTCCCTCTTTTTAGACAAGTTTCAATGAACGGTTTCAAAGATGTGTGTAACAAACCACCTGGCAAGTGGATTATGACCTTCCCACATTGACAGTTGTAATGCGTGACCTGGTGCAGGAGTGTATTTTCTGTTTTATTTAGAAGGAATTCCTTAGGCCAGAAACACAACTCAGTTTTCCATTCTACTTTTCCCGCTTTTGTGCTTGGCAGGTAGAAGGCCATCCCTACCTGGCCCAGGTGGAGCTGTTGTCCCACTGCCGGGACAGGGGCCTGGTGGTGACAGCCTACAGCCCTCTGGGCTCACCGGACCGGGCATGGAAACACCCGAATGAACCGGTGCTGCTGAGCGAGCCTGTCATCACTGCCATGGCAACAAAATACAACAAGTCCCCTGCTCAAATTATCTTGAGGTGGCTTGTTTTTCTGTTGACCATTGCCATCAGTACAGTGTCAACATTGGAGGTTGATGTAGTTTCTGTTCCTAGTCTTGCAGCTTGTATTTGAGCATCTTTCATTGGCAGGTGGCAGACTCAGCGTGGAGTAGTTACAATCCCCAAGAGTGTGACAGAGTCCCGTATCAAAGAGAATTTACAGGTAGGTTGAAGGTAGGGCTGCACGTTTCTAGATAAAAGATAAAATGAGAATCACAATTTTCTTGCTTAGAATTGCGATTCTATCACTGTGCATTTTGGGAATTTACCCCCCCCCCCTCTAAATGTTTATTGCACTATTATCTGATACAGAAGGATACAAAACCTATGATTGTGCCTAATATAGGACTGGCACATTAACTTCTTGCAAAATAAATTAAACACACCAGGTTTTAATGTAAATGCAACGGCTTCAAACCTGACACTGTTCAGTCTTGCTGCAATATAACAAGATATGCCTGTTCTATTCAAATGTATGCTTATTGGCCCTCAAATTACCATTTACCATAGAAAATATGCTCGAAAGCAAGTCACAATATGACTAAGAGTTTCCATTACTTAGTAAAATGGCCAAGTAGTTTGGATGCCTTACACATCTCAAGCAATTGTGCCAACCACGCATAGGATATATGGAAATCATAAGGAAAAACAGAAGCTCCTCAAATTATTGTGCTGTTATGTTACTTTTACAGCCCTGGTCCTCAAAACGACTTAAATCTTGTTTGCTGGTGACTCTCACTCGCTGGTGAATCGCTCGTCTGCGTCGTCAGCCCACATTATTTGTCGGGGGAGAAATGAGGTGTAACGAGGCTGATGCCAATGAACGCAGGATCATTGTCATTTAGAAATCAGAGCGCATAGTGGTAGGAATCAAGATTGCGATTTTAAATTATGCAGACTCAGCGCACACACTCAGCAAAACTGTTCATTTCAATGTTGATAACAGGCATACATCCATTTTATTACTTTTTCAGGTGTTTGATTTTACCCTTGAGGCAGAGGAGATGAAGCGTATCACCGAGTTGAACAAAGGCTGGCGCTACATTGTTCCAATGATCCAGGTCAGTGTTTACTTGTGTGAAATGTACACACGGCCTACATACTGGCTGGCATATGATGCTAGGTGTAGCAAATACATTGCAATGTTTAAGTTATCTGCCTGTGTGCTTGCCTGTTTTGCAGGTGGACGGAAAGAGTGTTCCCAGGGATGCAGGACATCCTCACTATCCATTCAGTGACCCTTACTGAGAACTTTGACTGCCAAATGAGCTTGTGCCTTGCAACACCCCCACCAACACTTTACAATCCACCACACGCACACTAATGAATGGACCTAGAGCCTGGCATTTGAATCGTGTCATGTCCTGCACTTACCATAGGCCATTTCAAATTACATGTTGTGATGCCTCACCGAATGTTACTGTATGACTATGTACATGTGTTATTTTGTAATAAAGGTTTTGTTACTTCCCTTTAAAGTGTTCATTAACTTTTTTAACCTCCATAAAACTGTAATAATGCTGTAGGTTTACCCTTTCAAATAGTCAAAAGCCATATAACTTAACTATAACCCTTTTGTGATTTTCAGTGAAAAGTTTGTTTTATTCTCACAGAAGGAATGACAATATACTTGATATTCCACACTTAAAGGGACAACCCAGAGTGCAAGACGAGCAATGTTTTGATTGTTTTCAAAACTTTCTGGCGCAAGGTGCGATTACACAGTTGAGGAGCAAACAAAATGGCCGATTAACAGCTGCCATGGTTGTTGCATGCCATTACATGAAAACATGCACATTGGAGAGCATTCAACTCCACTGGTACAAATACCATCTTCTGAAATCAGTCAACCGAAATAAAACGACACACACACAAGTGTATTGTGCAAGATATGCATGCGTAGTACTGTAAACATTGGCGACGTTCCCATCCCATTGTCATGTGCATTGACCGCCGGGGTGATCAGATGTAATGATAGTCTCTCATCTCCTGTAGCACCTCCTCTAAGGCTTGTTCCACAGTCAGCTTTGGAGGTTTGTTCTTGCGGATGAACTAAATGTGCAGAAAGAATGAACCTGTAGTCAAGAGTATGCCAGTAACCACTTCTCTCAGCTAATTGAGTGCACATGGGCCTTTCACTGAGACAGGAGTGTGTTGCAGCACACTGGGGCTGCATCCGAATAAGTCTTTTGCTTAGGAACCTTAAGTGAATGACCTGTACGTTTGTAGGTCGCAGCCATTATAAGAGCAGTCTATTATTGTTAAGGAAAGGTGCTTCAATGCTTTCTTTCTTGTGTCCTTTAGCATATGGTACACTGTGGATCATCCTTTATGAAAGGAAAGGAGATATCGTCCCACAATTCCTTGCGATGCATCATTCAGTCATTCACGAAAACAAACCATAATGTAAAATGTATAGGCCTATCTTACATAGCAAAATTAATTTGGCAGCAGTTGTTTTTTAATTGTATTCATGTCTAAACCATACAGTCTATGCTAAAAACATGTTAAAGACAGGTTTTTTTCAGCTACCTGAACTTCAAGTAAATTACACATTGTAGCTATATATATATATATATATATATATATGCGACTGTCAACTCAATTGCATGCAGTCATCTTAGAAAATGTGAAAAACAATGCTTTAACGTTGACCTACATGTTTCAGACAAAAGAAAAAGATAAACATTGGTATGGCTGCATCTATGCCACTAGATGTCAGTAGAAACACTTAAGGTGATTAAAAACCTGTATTCACCCTTAACAAAAACCACAGACGCTAAAGCCTACTGTTCCATTCCCCACCATGAAACGTGTATGTCATAAGCCTGTGTCAACAACAGGTATAACTAGGTTCTGTGACTCTACCTCCTTGGTGTCCTCCAGTGTGGTATAGCTATAATCTGCAGGCCCCAGGTTCTGCACCAGACTGACGTGGAGATGTCTGCTGGTCTGGATGAACTGCCTGGTCATGGCTAGCTGCTGTCTCAGCATGTCATTGAGAGCAAACACCGCTGGACTGTAGGCGCTGAGAGCTTTGGGAGCACATTAGCACACGTTGTGTATCACGCAAGCCTTATTTGGTAACACACTGGTTTACAGCAGCAGGGGTTCTCAACCTGTGCAAACTAAACGTGTGTGTTAACCGTATTTAAAAGGCGACGCTCTGGTGCCAGCTGTGCTCCTTTTCCGAGCATTATTTAAAGTAACGTAGTTGAAACCAAAAGCAATGTTATGATAAAGTATATAGTTAAGTCATTCTCAAGAAAGGCTGCTTATATTTAGAAATCAACTAAATATCAACTATCAAATATAAATAAAAATAAATAAAAACACTTCAATTAAATTCCAAACTTGGTACGCTCATACGTCAAATAAAAATGTTAACTTTCGTGTTAATGTGGGGCCCCTTCTCAGCCCCTCCCCCTCCTCTCACTCAGCTCCTTGATGCATTGTTCAAAGTTGTAGTGGGTGTGGTCAGGCTCAGTGCTGGGGTGCAGCTACACTCTAAACAAGCTGGTTTATGTCCCAATGATGACCAGTCAGAATAGAACATGTATTTAGTCATACCCTCAACAGCTTCTGGACCGATGGTGTAACTGGCCACGGGGGTAGGGTCCACATAGGCCATGCCCATCGTAGCCAAACCTAGAGAGACCAACAGAAATGTGAAAACATTTATTTGGTAACTAGCGTAGATTCCAATGACTTTTTCATTAGAATACTGTTGAGTTACACAGCTAACGGATGAAAGAAATGTTTTCCTTTGTACATTTATATAGCCTGAAGCTCCAATCATTCCTCATCTTCATGCTTAAACTATTCCTCTACTCTAGTCTGTCATATTCATATAGATCACCTGATATATAGCCTACACTCATTCTAAGTAAGGGCTTCTGAATAAACTCTGGAAATGTCCGCTGCTATATCTTGTAAGATTTGGTCTCTTTTCAGCAGTTATATTCCTATGGGCCAATGCTCAATGTACTTGCTTAATTTCCTTTTGTCAGCATAGACCACAGCGCCAGATGCTGTAACCAATCATGTTGCCATATTTCTTCAGCGCAACTTCCATTTTACCCAACAGTTAGGCTAAATAGAGTTGCTAATTTCCAAAAACACTAGATGAAATATCCTGGAGCATTGATTATACTGCATATTTGACTGCAACATGTAATTAGTACTAAATTAAATTAATTCATTTTGAAATTACCATTGTAAAAATTAAAAAGCAATGTGTGATACTATGTGCTGTTTTTATTATACTTTTTTTTTTTAAGGGAAAGAAGAAAATTGAAATAATTATCAATGTTATCATTTTCCAATTGTCATTTTAGATAGACTTTCTGCTTTCGAGCTGACCACTGGCCTGTAAACATTGGTTTAAGCTGGTGTTGCAACATCCTCTAACTCAACTATGTTACCTGGGCCCAAATCCACCCCAAATAATAAATAAAAAGGTTTTGTATAAAGATTACGGGTTTCAAAATGAGTCCTGCCCCTTCATCATCTCTCTGGCCTTTTAAGATACTGTACATGTCCATCATAAGGCGGCTGACTGACCTGCTGACCAAGTGTATCCCAGATCATCAGGCACGGTCTGTACTCCAGCGTCTCTCATGGCACTGCTCGTCGCCGGGGAAGATGGTGTGACCGTGTCCGACGAGCAAAGTGATGACCTGGGCGAGCGCCGGCGTGGCCTTCGAGGAGAGGAAGTCCGCGTGGCGCAGGACCGGCTTGTGTCAGAGTACTCCCTCTCCCCACGGGGAGACCTGACGGAGTCAGACACCTCCTCCTGGATCTCCGAGATGTCCTCCTCTCGTCCCAGGAGCTCTGATACTTCACTGGCCGTGTTGGCTGCCTGGCTCCTGCTCTCACTCTCAAAGTCGCTCTGGTAATCTGCAACCTCGTCATCTCCAGTACGGCATGAAGCCTTGGGCAATAACGACACACCCTGAAATGTTCACGATTAACTTGCAATTAGGGAGTGTACAACATAAATGTAACTTAAAATGATATACAGATGTAATCTCTCTTTGAAATTTATATTTCAGTCATTTTGTAAGACATATCAAAATTAGAAAAAATGAGCTACTATGGTATTATTATGATATTATTTTCTATACCACATAACACTGGCTGTACCTCAGTTAGTCCCAGGGAGGCAGGTGCCAGGTCATCTAATGTCATCACATTTATCTTGAAGTCTGCAAAATCCACAAATATATTACTTTTTTGGACAAATATATGCATTGGACAACTGCATAGCAAACAGCAAGCTCACAATGTGCATAGTAAAATCCCAGGGTGAAAAAATACCTTGACATCATATGTGCAAAAGTAAAAACACAATAGAAACAAAAATAAAATCCCTTAATCTTATAGCCGTTTCCAACAGCATAACTGCATTTCTATCCACACGCCACCAGTAACCTTCAGAAGAAACGCTCCTCTCGCTGAGGGAACGCTGTGAGCCGACGGGAAAGAGCTCCTCCAGAGAAAGCACCTCGCTGCGCCCAGAGATGGAGGAGGGAGCCCGCGGAGGAGAGGAGGAGAAAGATGGACTGGTCTGGTACCGAGCCAGGCTGGGGGAACCTAAAGGGGAGCCGTACTGTAGAGGAGAAGCTCTCTGGGAGGATAGACAGAAGGAGGACTGCTTTTGATGAAAGACTACAATAAGATAATAATTAGCACAACGTGATATTTGTGAGTACCGTGTGATTCGCAGAGTGTGTGTTTAGTAGCAGAATGCTATTTCTGCGTCACCAATAAAAGTCAACCCATTTGCCCCACCTGTATTTTGGCAGGCATATTGGGTAGTAAACACTGGTGAGCATGTTATTGTGACTGCTACTCAAAGTCACAGAAGGCTTGACCAGGTAAAAGGTAATAGATGCATGCATTTCAACAATAGGCCCACAGGCAACTTCTTGCATGTAAACTGTACATTCATGTAGCCATGCACCTGCTTTTGTTAAAAACATGCAGCCACCGACCAGCACGCTTGTTGCTGGAGAGCTCACCTACCGGTAAATGCCTTCTTGCAAGCCAAACGCCACCCAGTGGTCAAAAGAATAATAAAAAGAAAAATAACAATGTAGATTACAGCAATACGTGTGTGTGTGTGTGTGTGTGTGTGTGTGTGTGTGTGTGTACCTTTCCAGCTACTTTCATCGAGGATGTTCTCCCTGGTCTCAACCGGTGGTCCTCCATTGAATCCATTGTGTCTCCCAGTAGTTTCTTCATGTCTTCCTCATCACTGTCCAAACACACACCACCCACCATTCTGATAGGCTGAGCTCCACTAGTAGCCAACGGCGTTGCAGTGGTTGCGACGCCGTCACCGACGTTTTTGCGAACACCGGCTGCAGAAATGCTATCATCAGCAACCGCAGCCGGTGTTTTCTTTAAGAAGCGATTTCCTCTCAAGCGAAGGTCTCTGCTGGCCTGGGACGAAGAAGAGGCCGATGGTTGTGGCGAGAGGCCCAGCTCTGAGGCTGCCATCTCTGCGGACCTGGCTACCTTTGTCCCTGGTACTTGGGTGTCGGGGTGAGACTGCTTGCGAATGCGAATGCGTTCCTCGATCAACGCTAGCCTACTCAGGGCCGTGTTCTGGGAGCTGCGCTGTGAAGTGGACACATACCTGTCCGCAGGGGTGAAAGGGGAAAGGAGAGAGAGAAATCGGGGACAACTTCACTGAACTAAATCAAACAACTGGATTAACCATAGTGATTTAGGCAGCAAGGAGACAGGTCGCTGGTTCAAACCTCGCAAACTCACAACTGTCGAGGTGTCCCTGAGCAAGATGCCTAACCCTATCTCGGTGGCTAGACGGCGTGCCTTGCATGGCTGATATCACCATGTGAGGCTATACTGTAAAGCACTTTGAGTGGCCGGAAGGTTGAAAAAGCACTTTAGAAATGAAGTAAATTCATCATGAAAGTAAACAAATTAGTTGAGCCGTCAGTGTTTGATTTTTTTCTTATTTACATTTTTATAAATTGTAAATTGACTGCTTTTATCCAAAGCGCTTTACAGTATTTTGCCTCACATTCATACACCGATGGTGATTGCTGCCATGCAAGATGCAACCAACTACCGGGAGCAGTTGGGGGGTAGGGGGTTAGGCATCTTGCTCAAGGATACTTAGGTCAACACTGGGGTTCGAACCCAAGATCTTTCCAGCTGGGAGCCAAAAACCCAGACCACTCGACCACATCCTGTCCCCGTTATCTGACTTGACTACACAGAATTGTGTGGTGAAAAGCAAGTGGCCTACTGTAGTGTCCGTAGTGGAATCTGTGTGCAGCCTATATCCCATGACTCAAACAGTAGCCTACCTTCGTTCAGGAGGCAGGTGTATTTCAGTCCTGCTGACCACTGGAGAGTGGCTGTTGCTTATAGCAGATGGTGGTGTGGCCTTCTTCAAGAACCTACTACTTCCTCCTCCCACTTCTCCAGGAGAGGTCTGAGGTTTTGGGTCCTTTGGTAAAACATTAAAAGAGAGTCAGGCACACTGGATACCTACTGGCTGCCTGGGATTGACTAATAGTGCTCAAGATTATTAACCACACTAATACACATGAAAATGTAGGTTTTTAATGCTTTCTTTAAGATAATTACCTTCTCTTTGCTAAGGTTCTTTCCAGCAGCAGCTAAACCCAAAGTGCTATCTCCATTTTCACTCACTAAGCTGACAGAAGACATGTCACTTAGGTCGTGTAATAGTATGTGTTTACTGGGGGAAACAGTCTGCCTTTTGGACAACTGACCAGAATCCTTAAAGGGAAGCAAGTAAAGAACAAAAATTAGTTACGTGCAAGGTCTTCACTTAGATGCATATTTGTGTCTGCAGAGGTATGTGTACGATGCAGGCATGTCACTGTCATTTAGTGTTGGTTGTAATAATGCAGTCGTGGTCAAATAGACAAGGAGAAACGCACACGAAGTGAAACTCACCGTATGCCCGTTTTCCATGACCCCGGGCCGCTCTTTTGACAGATTAGCATTTTTGTTATGTTTTTTCTTTGAAAGCAGTGCCTGAGCTTTGTCCAAAGCTGAGCTTTTCCCAGTACGACGCCACATTTTTTATACATAGCAGGCCTAACGTACTAACTAACGTTTCAAACGCTGCGTTATAGATTATAAAATGTTTTTGCAGCCCATTCAAAAGACAAAACATACACCACATCAGCTGTCTTCAGCCAACTACGTAATTGTTCTATGATTCTATCTGATGTTGTATTCGCACCGCAACGTATTTTGTGTAAAAATAAAGTAACAAGATCAAACAGGATAATGTAACTGAAATGTTACAGGGTAGCAACAAAATAACAAGTCCTTGCTCGCATGGTATCCATGGAGTGGTGTCTGGCTGGGGATTCGTTTATAAATGACGTCATTTAAAAGCGTCAGTAGGCTACGGGAAACTCAAAGGCCGCCATTCTCATCCACACCGATTACAAACGGGGGGCGGGGTGGTTACGTTGATATTGTTTTAATCTGAATTACTTTAATTGTCTTTTTAATTTAATAAACTACAGTTACAATACAATGTACACCATATACATACACATTGTATTTTGTTTAATTCAAAGATGTAAATCACTAGACGAAATATGTGCACGGATTCTCAAGAATGCACGCTGCTAGGGCAGTATACGACTATAGACGTACCTAGATCTGTATGAATGAGTGCTACTCTCTGAAAGTAGCCTAATACACGGATTGGATTCAATGTAGTCGGACCCTAAAAGTGTTAAGAAATTAAATCTGCCGTGACCCGGATTCGAACCGGGGTTGCTGCGGCCACAACGCAGAGTACTAACCACTATACGATCACGGCAAGCTATTACTGGTGACAGCACACTTAAGAAGGTGTTTCCACTTGGCTAATGAATTGCACTATACTCGTCTTGACAGGTGTCTTGCTAAAAAGTGACTTCCTGATAAAAAGTGGTCACGGTTTGAAAAAGTGGATTTTATAGTTATATTCCCACATTTTTAACTGGTAAAATTGAATAGATTGTTTATCATTTAGGCCACAGAGCATATGAAATATTACAAATTAAGGATAATTTAAAAATATATTAACTTTTTATCTAGACGCTCTATATGAACATCAATGTGTTTAATTAATGCGCATACGCATTGAGGGTAGGCTTAGGCTACGGTTTAGGGGGAGACATTTGAAAAAATAAAAATGAATTAACGTCTCAATTTCTAAGAAGCAATAACCCGAACTATCGATCTGTTTGTTCAACTGGATATACTACTCTCATCGTGGGTTTTATTAGGAGGGGGGTAAACTATTGTACTGTACAAACTGTAAAGCACACCCTCTCCGATTTGCTCTCGATGTAATCCGAGTACTTCCGAAAAGAAACTCGTGGTCTCCTCTCATTGGCGAGGCTCTTGTCCAATGAACCACGGCCATCTGTGCAGGACCAGAGAGGCGAGCATTTCTCGTTTTACGTTTCCTTGGGGTTTATAACCTGACTAGGGGAATTATATTCACTTTTCCTGTACATCGCCGGAGAGAAGGTCAAATAATGAAGCTCGGACTGGCATTTCTCGCAATATTTGCGTCGGTAGCTGTCAACGTTGACGCCACTGTGTACTTCAAAGAACAATTTCTCGACGGAGGTGCAGTATTCATATGTCTTTTATTGACTGTATTCGTGGTCATCGTTTCAATTGTCTTAATGTGGATGGTCTAGGTCTAAATACTTGCAGTATTGCACATCGGTAATAGTTTTTAAATACATTCATCATTTTATAATAGGTTTGTTTTACTGCATTACAGTAACATTAATTATTCCACGACAGTAGGCCAAGGCCATGAATGCATATTTTCTGATAAAGAAAATGGGCTGTTCAATATCTAATAACAGTAATTGTAAAGATTTAGATAAATGTAATGATGTGAAACATAAACGTAATTGGGCCAATAAAGCCATTGACACAATAAATAGGCCTGCAAATATTTATACCTAGGTTCTTTCACTTTTGGTTTAATTGTCATATTTCCTCATTGCCAACTTTGCCAAGATGCATTTACAATAATATTGTATCACGTTATTCTGTCAACTGTAGAATTTACAACCCTATGTTCTTTAATAAACAATACTACCATATTAAAACACTGTTAACTGTCATTGTATAAACCTAAATGAGAAAACATTTCATTGTTGTTTCAGATGGATGGAAGAGTCGATGGGTTGAGTCGAAGCATAAGTCAGACTATGGCCAGTGGAAACTGAGTGCTGGGAAGTTCTATGGGGATGCTGAGGCAGATAAAGGTAATTGTAGGCTAGTGCACCACCCTCTTGTGTTATTAGAGACAAATTGCTACATACGCACTAAGTGATTGGATTTGTATAAAACAAATATGTGGGTTGCCATCTGTCAATGTAAATTGTGTGTGTGTGTGTGTGTGTGTGTGTGTGTGTGTGTGTGTGTGTGTGTGTGTGTGTGTGTGTGTGTGAGCGCGCGC
>JAODOY010052902.1:0-18373 GCA_025399855.1 Forbesichthys papilliferus | reverse complement strand
CCAGAAAATCGCCGGACAGACAGAAAGTGAAATAAATATAGGGAATATTTTGCGATTCAAATGGAAGTTGATTTTCAGCCTCTACATCCTTTAATAACATGCACTATCCCTTTAAGTCGTCTATTAGACTTAAACTCAGTCCAGGCAAGACAGAAGTTGGCTTACAGGTACCTCCGTGGATCAGGATGTAGGCCTACACAGGAAAAATGCACACAACAAGTGTACTTTCATACAGTACTTGTGTGCACAAAGCAACACACACACACACACACACGTTGCATCGTGGTGTTTGGATGCTGAGAGGAGAGGAACAATAATTAGGGTTGTGAGCTGTGGATATTCTTGGTTCAACACTTGTGTGTTTGTCGGTGCATGCACGTGTTCCTGTGTGTACAGTACTTTGCGTGTCATTGCGTGTGTGTGTGTGTGTGTGTGTGTGTGTGTGTGTGTGTGCGCGCACACTTGTGTGTGTGTGTGTGTGTGTGACAGAGACAGTCTGCTGCTGCGGCAGCCCACAGTTTCCATGGTAACAATGGAGCCCGTCTTGGTCTCTATGGTAACTTGTAGATGGCACCCACAGAGAAACAGAAAGAAAGGCAAAACAGAGTGATGAGGAAGAGATGGATAAAAGAGGGCGGAGAGAGTGGGAGAGAGGATTAGAAAGTTGAGTTCTGTGACTTTTCTTTGAGTTTGATCAAACACAAATGTTGCATCTGTGTGGGTAAATGGACTGCATTTATATAGCGCTTTCCTAACCTTTCGGCCACTCAAAGCGCTTTACAGTATTTTACCTCATATTGTTGTCGTCGTCGACTCTCGAATCACTGTGGAGTTTTAACTGCAGTCCTCCGACACACTGATAAAGCTAATTGATATCTAGCTAACATGCTAGTGGATAGCATGAGTTGAGTGCCTGTATGCTAGTAGATTGACAGGCACTCAACATATCATCAAACATTATTCTGTTGTAGTTCTTGTCCGTGTTCTTGTTCCAAAATATGTCAAGTCCTTAGAAGCTGTAGTAAACAAGAACTTTGTGTTTTTACTTTTGTTAACCTTCTGACAGCTTTTACTATAGGCTAAAGGGTCCGAGGTTTAAGGTTAAAGGTTATCTGTATTATCCCCGAGGGGCGTTAGAGCCCAAACACACTAGCAAATACTGTACAAAAAGCTAAAAAACAGTATTTTTTCACTAACAAAAAAAAAGTGTTACAGTAACTATGGCAACTACTAATATCCACTGTCACAGTACAAACAATTCCCGGATATCCACTGGAACATATAAGCCTATTTTTATACTCAGGGCCTCATGTACTAACGTGTTTATGGCACAATTATTTACACCTAAAAGCATGACATGGTATGTAGGAACAGCGCGTATGGCTACAACGGTATTCTGCCTGCCGAGGGATGCAGAATTGCAATTTCTGCGTTTACATATGCATTCATGGGAAGGTCGACAAAAGAGTGTGAGTTACGTGCAAACGTATATAAAATGAATGGGAAAGAGCTAATACGTTTTGTGGTTAAAAGCGGGTTTGCTTTGAAGCATTGGCAGAGTATCCAAGCAAGAAGAAGACACAGGCAAAGTAGATGTGCTGTGAGGATTTGCTCGCTTGTGCCATGTAAAAATGCATACGCTATTTGCCTTTGTTCGCACACGTTTAGATCTTCCCTACAAGTAACTACACGATTAGGCTTACATTTTTAGAGTTGCCCAAACATAATTATTTTGGGCATACAATTACACCCCTGATATCTCTAGATTTGATGGTACGTCATAGGCTATACTGTACATATATTTCACCATTACACTTTTCTTTCTATTGCCTTTAAAGCCCTGCATTTTATGGTTAGAGGGCGGTGCCATGCACTGATTACCCGATCAGCCACAAACATGTTGTACATCCAATGTACAACGTGAAAAGTGAAGGCACAGCATGTGCTATCTGGCTCGCTAATGTATACATGAGGGTCTCAGTAGTTTACATAATAAATGAAGTGAATTGATTTTGTAAATTACCTTTGGTATTGCCAATTGGTATCGCCAATGAACTTTAGATGTTTGCTTGCATTATAGGAAATAACAGTTGTGTAACAGATAACTTCTAGCAAGACTCTTAAGCAGTGAACAATGAGATTGAATGTGTTTTTCTCCCATGTTTACAGACTGAACAGCCTAAATCGGGTCTGAGTTGCTAATTGGAGCAGATGGTGTTGTAATTTAGTAAAGAAAACCTGAAACAAAACCACTAAGTTTGGCATGAATTCCATCAGGAAGTTAATGGCCTATTGCTAACTGGCTGCTACTGTTTTGGCTTGGAGTAAAACAAAATTTTAAAATAAAGATGTAATTCTATTTGGGGCTTCCATGGATGAATAGCTGGTGCAGTCTGTCCCAGGTAAGGTTTACAGTCTGTGTGTGTGTGTGTGTGTGTGTGTGTGTGTGTGTGTGTGTGTGCGTGCGTGGGTATGTGTTCACTTGTGTGTGTGTAACCATGCACGCACACAGTAAACACACACATTTATTAATTTGCACGAATGTGGATATATTTACATATATTTCAAAATCAATGTACACAAACCTTGATAAAAATACACACAAACACAGACACACCAAATTCCCCCGAAACACACAAATAACGTGAAAATGTAAGCATGTTTATTTTCTGTGACACACAGATTGGCTGGCAGAGAAACATATGATTGTGTTCTTTCAGACCACTTGATTGTGAATCCCATTAGCGATCAAGTGCATGCAAATACACACAGCGAAGGTTGTGGAAAATGGAAGGTTTGTCCCTCTGTATGGTAGAATGTCGATGCCATAATCTCATTGGGCAGTTGATGGATAGGCGGTTTGGTTGACCTATCACAGTTAACTGAATTAATGTCCCCACCTACTCGCCATTGTGTCTGTCTGCTTCTATTTCTCTCTATCTGTCTCTCTTGTTCTCCATCTACAGTACCAATCTTTCCATCATCTTCTCTCTATCTCTCTATTTCTTCTTTCTATTCATCATCTTTTAAGTTCCATCTGTGCTTCTTTGTCTCGGATATTTATTTTCTGGTGTTTCCAAAAAGAAACTAACGAGGTTAGTTTTGCCCTTTATGGATGTGTGTGTGTACCTGTAGGATTTGCGTAACTGCCGTGTTTAACTGTGTGAGGGTCTGCGTGTAGGCTGCAGTACACGTACGCTCTTACCTGTGTGTGTGTGTGTGTGTGTGCGTGTCTGCTGTTCCTAACAGATGTTTTTCTCAGTTTCCTCCTCAGCGTCACAATGTCTGCCTGTCACCACCAGATGCACGGCCTCTGTGTGAGAGAGAGAGATAAATAGAGCATGTGCAAGTGTGTGTGTGTGTGTGTGTGTGTAAGTGTATGTGTGTGTGTAGGTGTGTGTGCCTATGTCATTCAGCAACAGAATGCATTTTTGTGTGTGTTCAATGAAAGATAGTAAAAAACACAGAGGTTTGTGACAGTAACCAACTTGAATCTGGCTAGTTCACAAGATTCAAGAACGCTTTTGGTTCAGTTTAGTATACTGTATAGAGAAGCAGGGAGTCCCATAATCATGACCTGATGCACTAAAGATGACTGCACATGTTTTTATTGGCAGCTAGAAAATGGCATCAGTGAAGACGGCAAAGAAGAAAGTATGTAGATAAACGTACATAACTGTTTTCATTGCCCACCCTAGGCAAATCAACTTCTTTGACATCACTGACGGGAGTGTGGCCAGAAACATGAATTAAACCTCACCCTTTGAGAGATTTAACACTGGGATTTATTGCATATGTAGAAGCCATATCACAGTGTTATGAGTTCTGAAAATTTAATTAGAGCTGCTTCAACATTAATGTAAAACTAATTTATCCTGACTCTTCGGCTACATTGTTTAATATTTTATTACAGATAAAGTTTGTTGAAGAAAAAAATTAAGAGAGGGGTCTGGAGAGAAGATATGGGGGGGATAAAGTTGGTGTGAAAGATGCACGCAGACTGGTTAACATAATTAACTACATATTACTATGCTAAACCCTTGAGTCTATCCCTTCCTTACCACAATATTACATCCTCCTTCTGTTGGTTGCCATAAATGTACACCTTTTTTACGTTAGGTACTGAACTTGGCACAAAACAGTTGTATCGATTTGCAAATCACTTCCATTCTGGACACATTAATGTAAAATTATATGCATAAACTATGGAACTGAACAACACATAATGATCTGGTTGGATTCTTTTCACTTTTTCAAATGTTAAAGTGGTAAAGAAGCTATAGAGAGTTGAGAGGTTAACAAAAGTCGAATTTCTATTCTGACACGTCTTTTCTGCAAGAGACCAAGCCTGAACTGATAGAGGGCAAAGGAGCTGGTCTCAGACTAGTTGTCCTACTGCCATAGACCCCCTCAGGCTGGTTCAAGTGATGACATCATTGAAATTCATAGGCCATTTTTGCTTACTGCAGTATGTACAGTATGTGTGCCATTGATATACAGTATTTGCATGTGTATAGGGAGGGGTGTGTTTTCTATGGCTGACAACCTCAATACATTGAATTTGAACTAACCCAACCTCGGAACAGTTCAAACTGAATATTTTAAATAGTGGCTGCATGGATGACCAAGATTTATGATTCAGACCACGAACAAGTGTGCTTGCATGTGTGTGTGTGTGCGTGTGTGTGTGTGTGTGTCTGTGTATAACACATTTTAAGTGTGTGTGTGTGCTTGTGTGCGTGTGCTTGTGTGTGTGTGTGGGGTGGTAGTCCTGACCAGCCAAATAGATTAACACGACTGTATCTTGAGAGAGGATCTCTCTCTCTCTCTCTCTCTCTCTCTCTCTCTCTCTCTCTCTCTCTCTCTCTCTGTGCCTCTGTGTCTCTCTATGCTGACCATTTGTTTGTGTAGCTGCTGATCTCCTGGGTATCACATCAATGCCTTCTCCACTGCTAATCCCTCCATAGCCTCGCGTGCACAGAATCGGCCAACACAAACAGGAACAAAGCTTTCAGCACAACAACGCTCATCTTTGCTCAGAGTCAAATATTAAGTTAATTGAGTGTTACCATGGTGAACAATGCACCATACAGCAACACATACATTTTACTTCTGTCAGCTTCTGTTTTCTTTCACTTCACCTGACACGGCTTTATTTATTTATTCAGAACGTGAAATGGCATTATATTTGTGTGTCACAAAGCAAAACATGACAAATAATGACAGAATGAAGAAATACTAATGAAAATAATATAAAATATATAAATATATAAATATTTATAAATTAAATAAATAAATAAAAAACTGACAATATTGAAATTTAAAATGGAAAAATGTAACACAACTGTATTTAAAGTGTTTTCTGTAAGTAAAAAACAATGAACTGAGGGTAGACTATCAGTTTAGTGTGTTCTGCTCATGCCCAGTTTGAGTGTCTATTCTTCCCAGAGATGAGGCTTGGGGCCCTATTTTAACCATCTAAGTGCACAGTATAAAGCGCTGACTTTATACCGCTCTACATTTTCTTTTTTAACGGCAGATACACGGTCAGTTTGCCGAGCGCATGGTTCAAAAGTGTTGGCTCTCTTCGTGATTCATGGGTGTGTTATGGGCGTAGCATACGATAAACCAATTGGACTGCCATCTCCCGTTTTAAAAATCCAGGTGCTTGCATCAAAGACGAATTGATATTATACCGGCGGGTTTGTAACAGCGCTGGAGCAGACAATAGCTAAGCAATAGATAAAATATGTTGATGTAGGCTACATACCAGTCATATTTCAGATTGTACTAGTTTTAATGCTTTGCATATTTGTGCACTCCTGCACATCCCTGTATGGAAGGGATCCGTGGATGGGTGGATGGAGCATTAAATAATAATAATAGTTATTATTAATATTAAACTCTGACATCTTACATTGCAGATAGGCAAATACATATATATAAAACATTTGACTGAGGCATATACTGTATAATAAAGTAATACATATTTGACCAAGGCAGAATATACATTCTAGAAACAAGACACACCCTAACAAAAATAACTGGTAAATATATACAAAATAAATCAAATAAAATAAGACATGCTTGTCGGAAGGGCAAGGGAGTCAAGTGACAGCGGAAAAAAGGGTCAAAAGTCATAAGCCATAAGGGTCAAGTCATAAGGGTTTTGAGGAGCTTAGCAAAGGTGACCGTGGTGGCATGTCGTATGTGCAGGGGAAGGGCGTTTCAGAGTCTGGGGGCAGAGCAGCTGAAGGCCCGAGCCCCCATGGTGGAGAGGTGGAATGTGAGGGTGACCAGAAGCCTTGTAGAGGAGGAGCGAAGAGATCGGGAGGGAGTATATGGCAGGATAAGGTCAGAGAGGTAGGAGGGAGCCAATAGTAATCTAATTATATCATGAAGAGGGAAAAAGACAGTGTGTGTGGGAGGGAGTATTGTTTTGTGTCTCTTGTCCTATGATGCTTTGAAACATAAATCTTGACAGGAAATAAAAGATGGATGCAGTTTGATCTGTTATCACGGTGAAGTTATGTAATTACCCCCCCTCCTCTCTATCTATCTATCTCTCTCTGTTAGGGTTGGGTTAGCTAACTCACCCCATGGATATCTCAGAAAAGTTCCCATGATCCATTTTGGCTGGGGTTATCACTATGGCAACGGTCCCTATGGAAGATGGTGCATGTGTGTTTGTGAGAGGACAAATCGACCTTCAGACAGTAGCTTAGTGGGACAGGAAGAGAGCTGTCTTGATATAAAGGCACGATTAGTCATTAACTAGCTAGCTAACTTCAAGTTAAAATCAATACAGTATTGCTCTGTGGCCCTCTGTGGTGTCAGCCACACAAGACATCTATTTCAAGCTAAATGTAAGCTAAAACACTTTAAGTCAAATCCAACAAATATCTCCTGACATTTAGCTATTTTACCGTTCTGTGTGTGTTGAAACAATAATCTGGTACGTCTACACAGCTCAGGCTCTGTAAACAGGAGCATAAACAAAGCGGTGAACACCGCTCACATCATCAAAGCCGTAGCATTACGCTTTGCTCCACAATGCATTTCTACGTGTGAGGCGCCAGCGCGGAGGACCGCAGAGCGATACTGTTTTGATTTGAGCTGGAAGTGAGCAAGAATGACCCTGCCTTTAAGTGTCCACACATGGATATGGTTCTGATTGGTTGATAGTAGTCCAGTCGTCTGCTAGCGCATGCTTTTGAAAAACACTGTCAGACCTTGGTTGTTCTGATTGCTGTAACTAATAATTTGATTGACACTCTCTCTCTCTCTCTCTCTCTCTCTCTCTCTCTCTCTCTCTCTCTGTCTGTCTCTCCCAAGCTAACATGTCTTCTTCCCTCTGGCTGTCCACAGGAGCGGGTGGAGTATCTGTTCCTCATCATCTTCACAGTGGAGGCGTTCCTCAAGGTGATAGCCTATGGCCTGCTCTTCCATCCCAACGCCTACCTGAGGAACGGCTGGAATCTTCTAGACTTCATCATCGTCGTCGTGGGGTGAGTGGACATCAAACACAATAATATGTTCGATTAGGGGTCCCATTCCTCTCATCCTGTCGAGCAAGGCACGAACACTTCTTAAGTTAGGGGGTCTCCAGTATTCCCTGTGTAGGTGGAGCAAGCAACTCAATTTACATTGGTCTAAGTCTGTGAGCAGTCTATTGACCAGAAGAAGCATTGAGCTGTTCCAGTTGTACAGTGCACTTATAATGCTTAGGTGTCATTGCTGTGTGATGCTCGGCTCGGTATGTTTATCTGCATCTCAGCACAGTAGAACATCCGCGTATGTGTTTGTGTTTAGGGGTAATGGCATAATAGTCAGGGAGGCTGACACTTACATTGATACACTGAAAATGCTTTAATTGACCGTGACTGTGGATGTGTGTGTGTGTGTGCAACCACTTTTTTAGGTAATTTTCTACTTTGGCTCTCTTCAAAACACACACACACACACACACACACACACACACACACACACACACACACACACAGTCTTGTTTGTAGCCCATGAACTGTTCACTCACATAAGCTACAACTAGTGTACATGCTTGGTTGCATCCCATCAAAACACATACGCACACTCACACACGCGCGCCCCCACGTGCACACACACACAGTACATGCGCATATGCACATTGGTTGGCATCTTGTTGCGTGCCCCTGGCATAAACATAACCTTTACCACACTTGACTCTGGTCTGTCCCTCTCGCCACATAAGACTCTAGGGTTAGGGTTAGCCTCTCTCAGCCCAGGACACCATCACTTTGTCTGTGGTGCCTTTTGGAAATATGTGTCCTCATCAAAAATAACGGATTGAAATCATATTTATTGTATAGCAGAAATATAAAACAAGTGAATTAAATGTCATTTCATTTACAATATTGCATGATTTATTTATGATTACATACACACACAAGTAGCAGAACCCCGAAATAAAATAATATAATAAAACACTTCAAACTATACAGTAACTTGATTCTGATATGTTTGAATCATGCAGTCTTCAATATGACAATATAACATTCTTCAATATAAAAGTCATCACATAGTAATATTCTGTCCAGCCT
This sequence comes from Forbesichthys papilliferus, assembly GCA_025399855.1. Lineage (NCBI taxonomy): Eukaryota > Metazoa > Chordata > Actinopteri > Percopsiformes > Amblyopsidae > Forbesichthys > Forbesichthys papilliferus. Next base: position 9,794 of record JAODOY010052902.1, on the reverse strand, counting down.
CTCTCAATGTCAACCCATGTTTTACATCACGGTCAGTCAATGTTGCTCATCTGATACATTTGGTCCTCGTCTTATTTGTCCACCACCTCCTCTAGGTATACTTCTCCCTCCCCCTTCTCCTCTTCCTCCACGGGCTCCTTCTAATCTCTAATACATCTCTTCCTGCAGCATTCCATTCCATCTTTTCATTTTTTATTGACGCCAGGAGAACGCCTTTACAAGTACAAGACATTTTTGGTTCAATTGGTTCATGCTGTAGGTATTTTCAATGTCATGTCAAGCAGTGACATCATATATGTAGAGAACGTGTCTAACGTAGAGAAGTGTTTAGTGTTCAGCAAAAATGATGAGGTTTTGCTCTTTGACTGTCAAGTTTTACTAACTGTGTGATATTTTAAATATTACTGTGTTACCAATCATAAAAAGCTGTATTCACTGCTCTAAAGGCACAGCGGCACAGTAACAAACAAGCTTTCCAATAGGATAGAAAAGGAAAATGATCAGATGTTCACAGTGGCTCACAATGCACTACGTTATGTGTGACGCTCTTTACAGTTTGTTGCTGGTAGGGATACATGTACAGTATATCTTCTAATGTCATAATGACAATACATGTGGAAACACACACAAACCTACCATGTGTGCTTGTGGCTGTGTGTGTGTGCATGCGTGTGTGTGTCTGCTAGCTTGCGTGTGCGTATGTGCGTGCGCGCGCGTGTGTGTGTGTGTGTGTGCCCGCGCATAGATGCCAAGTGACGGGGTCCTCTCCCTCTGGAATGTTCACCATATGGGCAGGTGTGTGTGTGTGGCTCTAAGGCATGCTCACAAACACACAACTGCACACACACACACACACACATATTCCTAAGGGTACATTAGTAAAGGTTCAGCGAGATGACAGACTGTGAGCGTGTGCTTACCTGCACACGTGCATTGTCCCCGTCTCTCTCTCTCTTCTTCCTCTTCATTATACAGTCATTTTCCCATAATTCCTCTCTTCTTCTAATAACCTGTTTGTGTTTCCATTTCATATGACTGTGCCCTTGACTCCTATTAGCTGTAGTGGACTCTGAAAGGTCAACAAGCTTACAACAATGAAAGAAAATAACACTTGTAAGGCCAAGGCTCTGCAATGACAACCGCTATTTTCATAAGTATGTGTATGGGAGTGACACCCAAGCATTTGTGTTTTCCCTTTAAACACCATACAATCCTTATTCTTTTCACAATATTAGCACATACACAATCCCTCTAGCTTCAAGCTTTTTTAATGCCATTCCTTCAAAGCCCGCAAATGCTATCAAAAATCTTTTGTATTATTAAAGTCACTTGCTATTATAATGTAAATCCAATTTTTTTGTCATTACAACCTGGGAATTCTCTGTTGCTTGCACATAATAGTGTAAAAAATACAGCTCAGTGACGTTTGTGTGCCAGCTACTTTGTACTTCAGTATTAATGACCACAAGTGACCTCTAATGTCTTCGACTGTGTGACTGCGCCACATTCCGCTTTCAATAACACACTTTTCACACACAGAGAGAGAGAGAGAGAGGGAGAGAGAGAGAGAGAGATTAGATAAAAGAGAGAGGGCGATATGTTTTGAGAGGTCTTTTCAAGTGGCCATTTCATCTGTGCTAATTGATAATGCTCTGTGACTAACATGCCGCCGACTGGCCTTTAAGCAACGCTCGCTGGAAAATGGCATTGTATGGTGATTTCTAAAGGAGAGAGAAAGCGTGAGAGAGAGAGGCAGGGAGAGAGAGAGGATATTGGAGAAAATAATTGCTCTGCTGACCATAATTATGATGAAACCATGTACAGTAAATAATTATCTGTGGATAGCGTTATATCAAACTAATATTTCTCTACTTTGCGGAAGACAAATGTTTATGATTATGGCAAGCTCCTTACAGTATATGCTAGAGTCCATCAGGTAGTAAAAGACTCTCTCGATCAGACTAAGCATTTGTACGTGCACACCCCTGTATTCACGTGCACGCGCGCGCACACACACACACACACACACACACACACACACACACACACACACAAATGTCTGAACATATTTGAAACAAGCCTCTCATCACCATTCCTGTTTTGCAGAATGTCAACATGCTTAGAATGTTCTACTCCATCCGAGGAAACGAACAAATCATTTTTGTTGTTGCTGTCTCAGAGAGCTGAAAAATAGGTTGTTTTGTGTTTTGCAGCTTGTAGAATCGTTCCACTGTTCTGTACTGTGACACACTTTAAAAACAATGACTCCGTATTTTGACCACATTTCTGTTATTTTAAATAGAATTCATGAAGGCAATGTTAACAACAGTGGAAATGGGAAATAACCTTTTTGACAGACATGTCATAGCAGGATAAACAGCTGCAGGTAATTCAAATAACACTAATGGGTGTGTTTGATTTAGGTGTGCAACCACTGAATAATAATTTTCATTTTTTATTTAGTAAGGACAGTGCATACAAATTAATATTTAAAAGAGAAATGTTCCAGATTAAGCCAACAAGCCTATTATTCATTATTAACTATTATTAACTGTCTGCCGTGTTTACCCTGCTAGGATTATCATTGATCGCAGCAGGGTATGATCAAAGAAACTCTACACTCTAAATCACAGTAGGCAGATATATAATGCAGTTGCTGTTGCCGTTTGTGATGTCACAAATGCAAAAGCATACAGTATACTGTAGGCAGTGTGAAGGTTTCCATGTGAGATGTAAGATGCTGTGGGCGTATCCATACCAAGCAGTGTATGCATGACCAGCCAGCATCACAAGAGATCTAACTGGCTTATCTTTACACAACCTACATAGTGTACTGTACATAATTTGCTTTGTGAATGTACAGCACTGTATCTGAACAGTATGATGACCTCTATGTTTTCTCTGTGTGTCTTACAGGTTGTTCAGTGCTATCTTGGAGCAGGCCACAAAAGGGGCTACTCCTATTGGAGGAAAGGCAGCCGGCTTTGATGTCAAGGCTCTGAGGGCCTTCAGAGTACTGAGACCCCTCAGGCTGGTGTCTGGAGTACCCAGTGAGTAGGCATGCAATAATAAATGGATCGATTGGTGGAGTGAAGGAGGGAAGATTGTACTAATAAACATGGTATTTAACATGGTATGTAAATGTGGCTCGGGAAAGGGAGGTTTGGGGTCCCCTGCTGAAGCTGCTGCCCTCACGACCCGACTCCAGAAAAGCGGATGATGATGGATGGATGGATGGATGTAAAATTAGTAGGAAGGAAGGAATCAGTGGTTCTCAAACTGTGGTACGCTTCTTCTGGTAGTACCCAGAGGAAATCTGAATAAAAAATAATAATAAATACATCTAACTAATTAAAAAACGTATCTACTAAGTTACTATAAATAAAATACATTAACAATAGTTAGTTATATAAGTTGTTAATCTATAAAAATAGAAAATACTCATATGTGGGTTTATTTAGTCAGTTGAACAGCCGTTATGTTGATAATTCACAAAGCATTATTGTATGTGAAAATTATCAAAACAAACCACTCTGGAGGGTTCTTGAAAACAAGGAAGAATTGGGATAGGGCTACGAGACAGGAGCAAGGGGTGAAATGAGATTGAGCCTATGTGTGACAAACACACAAACACACTGTTCTGTTTCACTCTCACACACTCACTAAGGATGAGTGAACGCGAGTAGAGCACTGCGAAGCCTTCCATTGTGTCTTGTGTGTGTGTGTGTGTGTGTGTAGGTCTCCAGGTGGTGTTGAACTCCATCATCAAAGCCATGGTTCCCCTACTGCACATTGCTCTGCTGGTGCTGTTTGTCATCATCATCTATGCCATCATTGGACTCGAGCTCTTCATGGGCAAGATGCACAAGACCTGTTTCTACTATAAAGATGGGCACAAAGGTGCATGCACACACACACACGTGAGACATGACGTACACACATACTGTATATAAATACTGTAAACAGTATCTAATAATGTTTTTCCTGTATATGTCACAAATTAACATACATATCATATTTAGATGTGACACTACATGGCTTCTACCAGAGCCATGTAGAATAGTCGTGTCAGCGCCACTCACTCCAGTGACCGTTATTATTTACACAACAATGGCAATTTGTGGAACCTCAAAACAGTTCCCAGAAGTTAGCCGAAAATAATAGAAATACCTTATAAATTATATTGTAAATGTAAATTGATGCATTTATTGACTACTAATGACTAATGACAAAACTTGCAGTTATGTACCGGTATTTATCGATTAAAATTGCCCACCAAGCGCTTCCTGAAACTGTTTTGCGTCTTCATGAACCATAATGAAAATTCGATTCTCTTGTATGGCTCTGGGAAAAGCTATTCTAAGTGTCAAAGAGTGTGATTTATCTGTCTTTGAATACATGTCTTATTCTCTACCACCTATATACACCAGCCTATACTCATGTTTATAGATGTGTCTAATGTGACTGTAAAAAACTGTGTTTGAACATAATGTGAGACATAATTGCAGCCATTCATTTTGGCGCATTATGTGTACATAAAGCATAGTACAGTACTATACATACACGTGTATGCACATTATTGTGTACTGTATATCTTAACGGCTAGAATATTAGCAGCTACAACATATAATGTGTTGTTATTATAGCCATTTCCCATGTTTAAGATGGCTCATTTAATGAAAATATAACTTATCATGGATATAAGTAAATTAATGAATGAGTCGCGCAGCAATTGAAATGGCAGCAACCACAATCGATCAAAACACTACCTTGTCGATGCTCTCCAGTGCAATTGGACTAGTAATGCTATAGCTATGTTACAGCACCTTTGGGACATATTAGCTTGCCAGTGCCTTGTTAAGTGCTGGTCCATTATCCGACACTCAGCCCTGATGGCTTCCTGTAATTAGCAACACACTGCCTACCTTAAGTTGTTTATAGATGCTGCGTGGTGGAAAGTCAATGTCATGGGCTCGTTTTGGTGCTCGGATTAATTATATAGCAGAACAACATAACCTATTTGTATGTCACTGTAGCGGTTACTGGCTCTTGTCAAGAAGACATTTTGAGAAAGTGTAATTCGTTGACAAGCCGCAGAAAAATGTATTGTCTTCCTATCAGGGTTGTAGCATTTTATGTTGTCCTGAATTGTGTCTGTGGTGCTAAGACAATTCCATGCATTTAAAGGTGCTACAAGCGTTTTCCCTTTCTTTCCATCTTTCCCGTCTTACAACCAATTAATAATGTTCTCGGTCAAAATTCAGCCAAGTATTTCACACATTGAGACAGTGTGATCATTTGTAGTCAGCTCGGTGTAGTCAAACGGGCTGGTCCTAACCCCAACGCCTACTGCTCCCGTCCCATAACCCCAGGCGCCCTGGCAGAAGAGAAGCCCGCCCCCTGCGCCCCTAACAGTGCCCACGGCAGACACTGTGGCCATAATGGAACGCAGTGCTGCGTGGGATGGGAGGGGCCAAACGATGGCATCACCAACTTTGACAACTTTGCTTTCGCCATGCTGACCGTGTTCCAGTGCATCACCATGGAAGGATGGACGGACGTCCTCTACTGGGTGAGTCGGACACCACAATGAACGTGCGTGTGTGCGTGCGTGTGTGTCGTGAGTGTGTGTGTGTGTGTTGGGTATTGGGCAGGCTTCTTCTGCAGCAGCCAACACACAACATTAGAGTGAATTGGTATTACATGTGTGGGAGGTGATATTTCTGGGATTGCGTTCATGCACTCGTGCCACATGAATGCCTTTGGGAGAAGATGCATAAACCCACACACATTCTGGCAGGTGCACACACGTTTGTCTGTCGTAAAGACACACAAACACACTGACCCTGTGTGCGCTATCCTCACAAGCTCCTATCTTGGGTCAAATGGATGTAGCCAGTACGCTGCGTAAAGGCAGGCACAGATTCAATCAGAAGGTGCACGGAATCCTGATTCTGCTCTCCACATATGCAGTACAGTACGTATATGATAATATCATGCACACTACACTATAGTATTTATTATAGTATTTCTTTTGCAAATGGCCAAAAGCAGCGGTATTTTTCTGTTTCATAAATACCCAATACATACAGTACAGTTTGTATTCAATGAATAAAGAAAAGCAGAATCAGTTTTGTAATTCTACAGCCCGTGTAGCCTACTGTAGTTATACTAAGATTCCCATATCTATCTAACCTACATTTGACCCATAGGAGTTTTTTTGTGTTTCAAAATACCCAATTTACTTTGCATTTACTGTACTAACACTAACTTTTAGTGTGGCTTCTTTTGCCATACCATAATATTGGGAAGGGCTTTTGTTCGGTTTTAGAGCTCTTGAGGATCCGTGTCACTTAGTATACCTTTATTATCACCCTGTCAAGATCCCCAGCATTCTCAAGATACAGAAAGGCAGCATATTCATTCTGCTGCAATGCTCTGGTGTGATTAAACAGAATGACACAATCTGTTTCACCCCTGAAAAGCACTCATGTCTCAATCTATAGCATAATGAATCGCCACTTTTCATCTCAGTTACTTGAAGAGGATATGCATACGATTGTACTTGTTGAATACTACAACAAAAATAATTATAGGGAATTAATGTATGTATTGATGAATAAATTACATTCATTTGTGCACAAGACCATTGCCCAATAATTACATTGTTTTTTGTGAAGATGGAGATGTTGAACTTCACCGTCAATGTAACATTTGTTTTAATAAAGTTCACATTTGTCTGTGTGAATGTGTGCGTCTGTGTATGTGCGCGTGTGCTCACTATGAACACTGCTTACTAGCTCTACACCCCATCTGCAATGCTTTCATCCCATACACAAACACAATCATATCAGTTTCCCTAAGTGAGGCATCAATGCTGATAAAGCTGATTGCCTTCATAATAATATTTAGAACCATTTATCAACCGTGATATTTACAAATTGTTGGGGAAAAGGTGTATTTAGAGATTTCGTTTAGATCCTTTATTTGGTTGGTTGACTTTGACTTTATTTTACACAGAAAAACAGATGAATGACATCTTGCATTCGTTCTCTACTGTAACTACTGTAGCATGAGAACAGCCTCCATAAAAAGCTGTTAGTGAGCACAAGGTGATAGCAATAGCAATCATGAACATGCAGCCCCACACATATACACACACAGTAACTAGCTTGAGTGTCTTCAGCTCGTTATAACATCTCGTTTTGCTGCATTATCCATTTAAAATCCTCTTCCCCAGCTTCGCGTTCCTTTTCTTCCGCCATCATTTTTCAGATCTCTGTCCCTTCCTGACCTGACCTGTCGCGCCCTCTCATTTCACTTAGTTCACTCTGTCTATCTGCAATTTCTATCTGGTTTCTCTCCTATTTGTCACCCGTTTCTCCTGTTTCCTGCTGTCTCTAAACTGCCATGCTCTGTTCTCTCTCTGTCTGTGTCTCAGATGCAGGACGCTATGGGCTATGAGCTGCCATGGGTATATTTTGTATCGCTTGTCATCTTCGGCTCCTTTTTCGTACTCAATCTGGTTCTGGGGGTGTTGAGCGGGTAAGAGCGGTGCTGCGGTAGTGTGCGTGCGTGTGGGTGTTAGTGTTGTGTATTAAATGTAATATGGTTTGATATTGTGTAAAGATAGGACTTGCAACAAGACTCGCGTGCCCTTGCTATTATCATTATTATCTGGTAATGCTGATCTGTGATTGGCCTGTGGACACACACGCTCGCTCCATCTTCCGTTGTTGAGTACAAAGTGTTAAAGGGTCGCTCCTCAATTTAAGTTCAGAGGTACCCCGACGGATAAATATCAGCGTAACAAAAGCACTGTTTAAGTACCACAAGCCTCCATGCTGACACAGATCTCTGCACCTCTCCGTCATGTGTCTGGGTGTCAATCACTGAGCAAGTCCACTGGAGCTGCCAGACAGACTCCCTGGACCGTGCTATTAATAAAAGATTCCATGCAATTTATAATAAATATTTAGTAATGTGTGTATGTGTGCCCATAAATGCCGCTCCAGTGGGTGGGCTGGCTGCTGTATTTCTACCCTTCTTTGCCAAGTCACGCTGTTTTACTAAAAGCGCCACCCGGCTTTAGGGACACACCGGGGTATAAATAATTCACCCCTCTGGTCATCCGTGTATAGGTAGAATGTGTTAAAAACCCTGACACAACCGGGGAAGGAAACGTTACATGGACAGACCTGCATTTAGAGTTAAAATTTGTGGAATTACTGAATAAAACACGGACTGAATTGTTAAGATAAAATATAAGCTTTCACCACATACTTCTACCGCGACTAAATATCATATAATCATGGTAATCGTGGGCTATGTGATGGCAAACATAATTTGTCTGCCTCTAAACCTCATAGGGAGTCTTGTTGCAGTGTGTCCATCAGAATAACCTACTTCTCTACCAGGCTTTGGCTCAGAGAAGATGTGTGTGGTTTTATTTTTTTTTCTTCATACAGTACAGCCTCTTCACACACATCAACCAAACAGCACCACAGGTTTCTTAGTGTTGCCAGCGTTCCAGCGTGCTTTGAGCTGATTAGAACACTCATCTGGTTTATTGAGGCACGCTGTACTGTACAGTATAATCTGAGAATGAACGCACAACCCCCAGTGGTCAAACACCTGTGGATCAGTGTAAACCTAAACTAATCTATACCACGTCCACCCCCTTCCCCCCACCCCCACACACCCCCAACCTTGCCCTCCTCTTCTTAAATCCCCCCCTCCACCTCCAGGTGAATGATGCGGTTGGGAACAGCTGGCCTTGGGTCTATTTTGTCACATTAATCATCATCGGATCCTTCTTTGTGCTAAACTTGGTTCTGGGGGTGCTGAGCGGGTAAGGGAGGGTCAGAGGTCACTAACAACTAACTCCTCTTTCATGGCGACATCACGTTCTGTGTGTCGAGATTTGAATGATACACTATAAGTTAGCGTTTATGGTGCGTTGATAACAGACGCCACTGTGCGAGTCACTGTCTTTCTGCACTTAATGTTCTGTCACAACCTGCTTCAATTAAAGCTACAGTATGCAAGATATAAGAAGTTAATATATCTTGATGCTAGTTGCTAGCACTAGCAACCCTTCCCTTTTCTACAGTATAACACTTCCCAACAAACCCTACTTGCATTCTCATGAACACATAAACCCTTGATTGACAGCCAGGAGCTAAAGTACCTCTTTCCCATCTTCAGCTGTTGCTGTGATTGTTTAGACAGGTGAGACCCGTTGAGATACTTGGATTCATCTCCACACTGTTCCCTTAGTCAGCTGGCCTACATCAATGTGCATTTTGAAGCACATTTCAAACAAACGTTTTTTTCAGTATCTTGCATAGTGCAGCTTTAAATACTTTGCCTGTTCTCTGGCTATCGCTAATGGTAATCGTTGCTCCACTGAACTGAGTTGAGGTGATACAATAGGGCAACACTGTGTAGACCAGGGCTTCTCACGTAATTCGGTTAGTGTTTTTATGCCATCTTCTAATGAGGATAGGCTAATGCTACTCATGACCAGGTAGATCATTCATTCAGTGGGTAACCACGCAGGAGTCAGTATGTCCTTGAATAGAGGACAACTGTACAGTAAACCAGAAATCACTCTGGATACTGTTAGGGCCTGGCTCATGGGCCATAAACCAAACAAACTAATTAAACCAAACACTTAACTAACAAAACAGAATAAGGTGTGAATGTCTGTAGGTATAATCAATCTTTATTTATATAGCACTTTTCATACAAATTCATGTAACACAAAGTGCTTCACACTACAACGTCATTAA
>JAODOY010052891.1:0-18375 GCA_025399855.1 Forbesichthys papilliferus | reverse complement strand
GCTGGTACTATGCAATGGAAAAGCTCCTAAAGCGAGTAGAGGCGAGGCGAGCTGGTACCAGCAATGGAAAAGCGCCATAGGTGTAGTCTCGCAGAGTCAGCCTTTACATACCGAAAGTCTGGGACACAGCGCTGGCTAACTGCGTCAGTACCCGCCTACTTGACAAGTGAGGTATTTTGATTGACACGCACAACGACCAACTACGTAACTCAATGACCAAGTCGGACTTAAACTTGCAATGAGGAAAACTAAACAACAGGACTGTTTACAGGTCTGGTAAATCTGTCAAATTTGTAGGCTACGGTTACTGATTAAAATACATGTTTTATTTTAAATTAGTAAAAAAAAGCAATGCGCTGCACCGGAAATTACGGAGACATACTTGTGAGTGACAATGCGAACAGCCAATGGATATCGACAGCATTACTTCCTGAAAGTCTGACAGTCCCGTGTTGAGACTACAGGGGTAATGTCAGACGTTCAGCACAGAGTTGCTTATGTGAGCATCTAGTAAGGATGCCCCCTGGGCGCCTCCCTTGGGAGGTGTTCCAGTCACATCCAGCTGGGAGGAGTCCTCGGGGAAGACCCAGGACTAGGTGGAGAAATTATATCTCCACACTAGGATGGGAAAGTCTCGGGATCCCCCAGTCAGAGCTTGCTAATGTGGCTCGGGAAAGGGAAGTTCGGGGTCCCCTGCTGGAGCTGCTACCCCTGTGACCTGACTCCAGATGAAGATGGATGGATGAATTAGGCATTTTAAGATTTTTGAGTTAAATCAACAAAGTAAATACGTAAAAATAGTCACATTTTGTTTTGCTGTTATGTTTGTTTAGCTATGCATGTACATAAATGTAATCCCTGTTTACCTAAAAGAGAAACCCGTCATTTACAATGCATTACCCACACATGTAAAGTTGTGGACACAAGTGTAGGCTACAGTTGTAGGGCATGCTGACATGGAGGGGGAGGAGAAGACGGGTCAGTTATCCCAGAGTCTCAGCCTCTTCCGTCTATTAGCACTTCGTCTGATGCAGAGACCCCCTGTAAACTCGACAGCACGTTCTGAAATTCAAAAGTAGATTTTTATTGGATGTGATATTGTTACTCACAAAGTCTCTATCTGTAATAAGTTATATTACATGACCAAACCAGAAAACAGTACTAATTATCAGAGAAGGTGATAACTAAACTAGTTTAAACCAATCTGACAGCGTAATATTCACTTCTGGGTAATCAGATAACATAACGTAATCTGTGCTATTTTTGAAAAATTATTATTACTGATAACTGATCAATGCTCGTTAACGTCAACCGACTATGTAATAGTTACATTTAGAATGGACGAGTGTCTGTCTGTGCGGCCGTGCTGATAACAGTACAAAATGACACTCGTAGAACTGTACATTTATTTAAAATAAGCAAAACAGATATGCTACAAGCAATTACAAACATGTTCCTGTACAATAACCGCTTGATCAAACAGGCTATGTTGCTCCGAATTGTTTACATACTGTACAATGAACCAACAGTGTTGTTTGCTATACTGTTACCGGTGTTGTGCCAAAAAGTAATTTCCTGACAGAAAGTGATTTTGCGCGCTCCCGCGGACGGCAGCCTGTTAAAGATGAATCGATATAGTCTAAAGCTTCTGTTTTCTATATCAGTAAGTCAAAACGTGCGAATTAATCTGTTATTGTCTATGATAATAGCAAAGGTGTGTCTTTGTGACACTTATGCTTCTTGTAAAAAAATTGTCATGTGAATACCCAATTCAGTCTTTTTTTACCAGTTGAAATCGTAAACACGTACATTTTGCTCATTTCACGAGGGTTATATTACATAGGTTATAACTTATGGCTCAACCAGTCTTTTTTGTGTATTTACATCCTTTGAAGGGCCAATAATGCACATTTCTGCTTGCCAAAAAGTGATTTCAGCCTCTAACTTGTGACACACAGGCTGTTTCTGCCTCAAAATTACTTGCTTTTATCCATGGTGGTTATATTAGGTAGTTTATAGCTCAATCAGGCCCTTATACCTGTTGACTATATCCAATACGAGCCATAATGCACATTTCAGCTTGCCAAAAAGTGATTTCAGCCTTCCGCAGGAGAGGGCAAAATCACTTTCTGTCAGGAAATCACTTTTTGGCACAACACCGGCACCCGGTATTTTTAGCTGTATGCTCAATACGGTAGGCTACCGTACTAAGGGCTAGCCGCTATACAGTAGCATAATAGCCATGTTATCTTATACAGGTTATAGTCCTTAACATGCATAATACATGTTGTCTATTGCTTTTTAATTCAATATCAAAACATTTTTTAAACTGTTAACTTGAGACACAAGTTCACTATTCAATGGACATTGATAATTTTAGTTTTTGGTAGTTCCTGGAGGCATCTTAAATAAATAAATAAATGCACATTTTAGCTTGTAGAGCCCCTACCCGGAAGCGGTGCGTACTGTTTTACAAAATGTGGACATTGGTTGTGCATAAAGCCTATTCCGGTGCGACGGTAGTGCACTGCAGTAGCCTGCTTTCTTTACTAATTTCAGTCAGATTTATATCATTTAGTAGATGTTTTTATCCAAATCAACTAACTACAGTACAGTTGTCCACAGATGAAAAAATAATTATAAGCCAATAATATTCTGTTTGAAATAAATACAGAATCATATTAACATGGCTATCACACATACCAATATATTATTCAACCATCAAAGATAATGCTAATATCATAATAAATTGCTTAATTAATAAAAGTATTGCTTAATAATTATTAGAATAGTCATATAAAACACAGTGTGGCGTTAGGATGAGGTGTTAAAACATCAATGTTTAACAAATTAGAAACAAAATGATTCGCATCAGAAGCATGGTACACGAAGGTCAGTCCTGGTGCAGAATATACTGTATGCCTACATGGTAGATGTATGTAACTTAGGTCTACTGTAAGATTTCAATAGCCAATTCAATAGGCATGCTTTTAGTCTGCAATTGTAAATTAATACACTTTTTGTCAATTTCACTATATATGCCCTCACATTTGCAATCTTACCGAGTGGCCTGCTTAAAAACTACTACTTCTAGTACTTCTACACAGCCCTGGCTCTGTAAAATGGGAACACAACGTGGCAAACACTAATATATGTTGTTTATATATGTGTAATAATGTTCTCTCTACCTTTTTTTCTTTTTCTTCTCAATAGTGAAAAACAAAACTGAGAAAAGGTTTGTGGGTTTCGCGACAGGGCAAGCTTTACTATTCATGGAGAGATATTTGACAGGAGGCGCTGGTGTCATTGGCTGCTGACATTTAGACATTTGTGTGCCATCTGTGGATTCAAAACAAGCCCACGCACTCCTCTATCACCTAATCTCTCTCTTTCTCTCTCTCTCTCTCTCTGTGTGTGTGTGTGTGTGTGTGTGTGTGTGTGTGTGTGTGCACCCATCCTACTACTCCCGTTCTCAAATATTCCCTTTTCCAGGAACAAGGTGACGGGTGATCCCAGACCTGTGAAGCGAATCTTTCCAGGTGTAATTTACTCTTGACATTTTTAAGGTTGCTGCGGCAATATTTGCGGAGAGAAATTAAGCATTAAATGTCAAATGTAGACTTGCGTGGGCTGCATGCACCTTTTGTGCACACTTTAGTTTTTTTGCATTTTGAGCTTGTTTATTTGAAAGAATCTACCCCTTCACAGTCCAGGAGTCACTCCCTGTTTCACTGAAATATAATATTTACAGTAGAATTATCCATTATTTAGACATATTCGCTTCAGTGTGATCTATGTCTTGTTAGACAAAATATGAAACATTATAACATCTAGGTAAACAGTATGTGGGGAAATCTATACATTACCAATAGAAAAATTGAATAACGAATTAAAAAAAAAAAAAGTATTAGGACTTTTGCTTTGTAGTGTATTGTGTATGTTATAGGTACTAGAATTGGCGCAATGTGTGTCTGGTTCAACTGAAATGTAAGTGCGCGTGATTGACATATAGCAAAGAAACATTTGTCTGAGACATCTCCCACCTGTGGTTTTCTTCAGGGTGTCTTGGCTTACTGAATGTGGGAGGCCTGCAGATACTTCCAAGCTACTTTGAAATGACAGAACATCTACACACACACACACACACACACACAAACACACACTGCATGAAACAGTATAAATACCCTTTTCGTATTCTTTCTGGCATACCTTATTTTGTTATTGGTGACACGTTATTTAGCCTCGATATCAACAGATGCTAATAATAATCATAATGTCAGGTGACTGTTACCACTTGCAGTGCGTTTTCATAAATAACCATTAGTTTAACTGTATTCAAGCTACAAAATGCATTCATAAAGTATTTACTTTTTAGGCAGGTGTCAACAACTACCAGGGTAGATTTAATTTCAGCTATTTTGTTTATTAGGAAACATGCCTGTGTCCCCCATTCAATGTATTTACATGACATGCTCCTTTACTGTTCTATCAGTGGTTCAGTGCAAATGCCCAGACGCTTTCCCCTTGGGCCAGACAACGTTTTCAGATATGCCATGTTTTCATTTCATAATCTATTTATATCACAATATTTCACAGTATTTTAAAATACATAATTTTTACTGGTTATTGGTTATTGGCTATGTGGCTAGTGCTTTGGTAGTAGTGTATGAAATACTTGTTTTTGGCCCCATCACCCATGACACCCATTTGAGAACCACAAACACATAATTTCTTTAATGGGAATAAGCCAGCCTCAGACTAAATCAGCGATGATGGTGTGACAGTAAGCAGACCCTCATTTGGATCATTTCTGCTTTCTCATCTTTTAAGACACTTCAAAATGGAGGTGTTTTGAAACAGTCCTCCTGCTGACTTTGTCCTCCTCCACACTTTTTACCTTTCTTCTCTCGGTGTCTGTCTGTCTGTCTGTCTGTCTGTCTGTCTGTCTTACACACACACACACACACACACACACACACACACACACACACACACACACACACACAGCTCTTAGAGAACCATAACACTGTAATTTGATTTAACTGCCATGTTGTGTTAAGTTCCATTTCTGTTTTTATTTTTCTGTCATGCTGTCATTTTCCTACAATCTATCCTGCCATCTCTCATGTCTCTGTATTTTTTCCCAACATCAAACTAATTTAAATTCAAATAGTTTTTCATTTCCTGCATTAGTGTATAGAAAGACAAAGGAAAGAAGAGCTAGGCTAGCTCTCCCCGTGGTGCTCTCATCTACCCAGCTTGTTTTTTATGTCACACCGCGACACAATGCATCAAAGAAACGTCTCCTTGGCTTCTGACTAATTTTGATAGTAAAAGACGCAGAGTAAAGCTGAGCTGCCAGTTCTTATTTTTGTCAGCATTTGGTTGTGTTATGTCATGTTTTCAAGCGCAGTCTGTAAATAGGTCAAATGACCGTCTGGCAGTGAGCACTGTTTACATCACACCAAGCCAATTTCAGTCCCTATTAACTGGATAAAAATTGTCCAACTTATTTTCAATTTGTGTTTTAATTTAATGCTTGTTTTGGGTGCTAGAAAATTGTAGTTGCAGGCAAATTTAAGTAGTTTGTTTTTTTGTGTCACAGGCCTGTGCAGTAATTGCCAAACTTAAATAACATGTATAATTTGCTCCTAATGTACAAACATTTTTTATACCTTATGCGCAGTGGTTTCTTTTATTTGTTTCAGCAACAACCTTTTTTTCTATAAATAATTGTTAGTCATATTGAAACTCATATACTCTCACAATGAGAATAACAAATATTTTGTTTGTTGACCTATAAAGGTGACATCAATTTCAGATTGGGGAGAGGGCACTGCAGTATTTTAAACAAAATCTACAATTGTTGAAGAAATTAAAATGCCTATTAGAAATATTTTAATTGTAATTTAACATTTCTAAATTAAATTAATTCTGTCTGACACTGTAATTAAAAAATAATTGAAAAGTGTAGGCAATTTGATTGTGTATGATTAAAAACGTATAACAAAAAATACACTGCTTGATATTTCCATTTGTATTATAGCAATCCATTTTTATAATAGTCAAGTTAATTTAGTAATTAACAGATACCAATGCTCAATGGTATAATAATAATAAAAAATAAATGTCACCTGTTTTTACATATTTAAATCAATTGTTACAATGATTTGTGTCACACTTGTTTTCTTCGTATAAATAAATTCATGTCATAATGAAACTATGATGCTTTGGGGTGATAATATTACCAGACGAACTGGGGGAATTTGCCTTGTGAAATGTTCTGTTTCTCACAACCCACTCACTTTCCATCATTTAACCTTTTCAGCAACAACAAATGCTCATAAAAAAATAGAGAAAACAGTTGATTGAGCGTAGTAAAGATTACCCCTGTCAATGTCCCATTTCTTTGTCAACACATATTGTTATTTATAACTAGCAGAAAGAAAGGAACATCTAAAGCAATGCAATCATATTTATTGATAATGTGATAATACTGTTTCAAAACAGCTACCTTTTGCTGTTGACTAAAGAGTATTATTCTAAGTATTTTGCCACAGTTGTGTTCAATATCTCTTAATATGCAACTGAACTGACTCAATTGTCAATTATAAATTTGTGCTTAACTTATTAAATAGTAATTTGAGTTTGTTTTGAGTAATTGAATTTGTGCTATAGTATACATTTACTTATTGTAATTGTACTTTATGTACAAATTCATTAAATGATAGGTAATTAAGATTTTTTTGTGGCACAACTTTGGTGGCTGCTACAGTATTGCATTTGTAAAATGCTTGTGAGTGTTCAGTGATAATATGTCACATGTTGAGTCATCATCAACCTGTTCGTCACAAAATACTGTGTGGTAGAACCCTTTGTTAATTATTTTAGTAAGTTATTCTGAGAATAGTAGTTTCTAATTGAGTGTAAACTGCACTCCCACTGTGTATCTCAGGAGAGGGTTTCAGTTGTCATCTTTTAGTTCAGTCTACGTTGATTTAAACAGTAATAATAAAGTCTTGTTTTTGATATTTTAACTTGTGTTAGTTAAATGACACATGGTTTTAGGACACGGTTTTACAATTCAGCATGAACATATTTACAGTAGTGTTGGCATACACATTCAGACAGTCAATAATTAAATGCCACCCACAGCTCTCAGCCTGAAGTGACTGTTTGACTGTCTGCATAAGGATACAGTATATCAGTTGTTGCTGTATGGAACTATATGCATATGTGTGTTTTATGTCTAAGTAAGTGTGTGTGTGTATCTGCATTTTTGCATGTCTAAGTGTATACACGTGTTTGGGTCATGTGATTATATTTATCTGTGCGCGTGTACATATATATGTACAGTACCATTGTTGACATGTGTACGTTTGTGTTTGTGTGCGTGTGTGTGTGTGTATGTGCATTATAATTTTGCATACACATGATGTACATGTTTCCTTTGTGCTTTTACGGGGACACACTGTACCTACCCTTAGTTGTCTTTGTATACTACCTGACCTTTTCTCATTCAAATGACAGATTGCTTATCTATGTGCGATGCACATGGAAAACTGTATCTTTCTGCTGAGGGTTGAAACAAGTGGTAATATAATGCATACAGTATTTTGTGTAGAACATGGATCATATATAAAAGAGGAATACAGGCACCATCGCCATTTCAAACTGGAGTCTACATTACATGTGCTTTTGGAGAAACAGCTTGACTATTATTATTATTATTATAAGGAGGCATTTATTTTGACATATGGTTATTGTTAAAGCAGACATATTTACTATGTTACATGTTGTTTTGCATGTTAGCACACAAGCCTAACCTGCTTGTCTTAAAGTGGGTTCATAGTTGGTCAGAAACAGGTCTAGTTTTCTTAATTTTCTTCAGGTTACTAATTTACATTAGGTAATGTATTAAGACTTTTTGAAATCAGACATTTTCTGTGCTGTGATAACCAGAAATTCAGACGTGTTCTTGAAATCGACAATATTTGTTGACAGGTGTTTCAGTGTGAATCTAAGATATGTCAAAATGAATACAGCCAATGATAATATGAGTCTGCTTTGTCATAATGTGAGAATGTATGAGTAAGACAGAAATCTATATTGGACACATTCTACTTGTTTTGTCTCAGTTCTAATGGGGTTTTTTATGTATAGATTGAAATGTTGCATGTCATTTTGCAGGTTAGATATTATACCCTTTTATTACTTAAGCCTGTTGTCATGTTATGATTATCACATTAAATGTAACTGATATATAAGGATAGATGCTGTATAATTGTACAAAATAAAATAAGACACATAGTAGGCCTTTATTTATACATTAGTAGGATAAATCGTCGACTCCATTAAATGTAAAACAGGCGTGATGCTAATATTCATAGTATCTGTATGTAAATTACATGAATGTACATGGCGTGCCGTGCCAACTATGTGTAAACACAATGAAAACACGCTATCTAAATAGAACTGAGGGTATGTAAATACTCATTGGAAGGACTCGGTAACCTAGCCAGATGGCACGTTTTGCCAACTTGCTTGGAATGTCATTTACTTGCATGCATGTGAACCCAGCAAATATGGTATATGCAAGTACACGCAGCACGTGTATGCTATACATGCACATACTGTACTCAAGCTCGTGCCATAAGTCAATTTGGATCATTCACTTCCAGTAAGTCAGAGGTTTATAGAATGACGTGCCGCCCTTTGTACGGACTCTGTAGGAAAAAACCAACCTGCTATCTAAACTAAATATATAGTGTTATTAAAATGTACTTCAGTATTAATAATGGTAAATGGACCCAGAAGCTTACAAAATACAATAGATCAGATGATACCAAGTCAGTCTAACTCTTGTTCATACTGTCCAGATTGCATACAGTAGTATAATAGACTTAATTTACTCATTGGAAAGAGGTGAAGAAAACAGGTTTATGAAGTAGAATTACTTTATTATTTAGCATTTGCGCTAAACACATTTAAATTAGACTAATAGGTATAGTGGCATTTAATGGGGAGAGAAATGTATGGTTAGTTCTACTTTTAAGTTATTTTTTTCCACCCATATCTCAGGGATTGTGTCTATTTTTTAGTGTCTATTTTGATCACACTGTGTTTATAGCAAACAATATATTCTTCACTAAGCATATATTTGTACCATGGCTTACACCACTGAGAGTTCACCTACAGTAAACATTTTCTTCATTCCAGTGAACAGATTACATTTTTTACAATCAGTCTTTTATAATTTCGTATGTGATGGATACAGTAGTAGCTACAGTATTTAGAAACACAAATATTTTAATCAAAAATGTTAATTTATTTCCCTGTGCCCAACCAAAAAATATTCTCTGCAACATATACAGTACATTTATTTAGGAACCATAAAGCATAAATATCAGCTAGAGTGTACTCTGTCCTTTTAGGTCTGCTCACAGAGGCGCTCTGATATTGAACTTCTCACTTCCTTTTTGACGCTGTTTTGTTTACCAGCTGTGCTATTTTTATAGGAGGCCTCTACTTGTCTGTTTCAATGGAGCTGTACATGTGGGCACGTTTGGACAGTCCAAGCTGTTGGTGCTGTCCATTTCAAGCCCATGCCATGCCTGAAATGACATGTGTTGTAAGGATATGTGGTACTGCTCAATTGTTCAGAATAGTATAGTACGCACTTCCAATCCATAATAATAAAACCTACAGCAAAACAAGTTCAATGGCGTTTAGTAATACATGTTGTACAAGGTCATTTTTAGGATATATAGCTTTTACTGTAGAACCTACCGTTTTGACTTTGCATTAATTTATTGTTTGTAGTCATCAATGGTGAATGTTTATGTTCATTCATAGTCAAGTTGATTTATATAGCCTTTAAATAAATTACAGCCTCAAAGGGCTCCATAGGCCATTTGCTTCATAGAAAGTAACATTAGCTTTGTCCACTTTCATTTATAGTCATTGGGGTTATCAATATTAAACTACCGTTTTGGGGAATTACAATGACATCCATGGATCAGCTGTTAAGGCCGTTAAGCGATTTTGCAGACCAAATTTTACATGTAAATGGAATAATGCTATTATAGTGTGACGTGTGCAATGGATTTTCTAATTGTTTGTTAGCTATAAGCTAAGGTATAGGTTTACCTTAGCTATAAGCTATTTTATTCTCCTTAGCACATCACAGACCTCATCACATTTACTGAATAAGGATAGCATTGGCTCAGCTCAAGAACCCTTATATAGTTGACCTTTAAGAAATTGGAGCTACAATGGAAAACTGCTATCAACTATGGTTGTACTGAGAGGTTTGTTTAAAATTATAGAAATGAAAGTGACTTGTTTAGCATAGCAGTCTTGAATCAACCATACTGTGTATACCCAAAGGAATAATAGGAAAATCCCTAAATCTGTTGTTTATTAAGGGGTGTGTTGTGGAATATCCCTGTGTTCCCCATACTGTAGGTGCAATGAAATATCAAAGACCAAGGCACATTTGGTCTTTGGTGATTTAGATTCCTTATTCGTTTTAGAATGTCGTTTTTACTCACACAACTGTTGTACTACTTCCTAATTTTAAGAGTGAATCATAGTACATCGACAGAAGTTGTTGAGCATAGTATCATTCTGTTGTCATTTAGTGTTGTTATACTGTACATTAGTCTGGTGTCCGTCTAATTCCAGAGTTGCCAACATAAATGTCTTGTATTTGAAACAGACTCGCACAGTTTTAGGAAGCTCTGTGCTAGAAAGGGGCAATTTCAATCAAATAAAAGAATAATAATGTGTGATATATATATATATATATATAGTAGCAGAGATGTAGCTTTATTTTGTAAAGTCATCATGGCCAAAGGGAAAACACTGTTCCTTCAGCAAGATCCCTTCCCCGTACCTTCTCCTAAATACTTTGACTTCCTGTAAGTCACATTAGATGAAACCACATCCACCACATAAAGTAGAGATATTCTTGGCGTATTTAGACCATACTTTATTTTGTATGATCTAATCAGGAAGACAAGTTTCAAATGTAGACACGAATGTTTGGGGTGAAATGCTCTTCAAAGATTTCCCAAAACTTTAAAGGGTAATCAACCACATGGTGTGTGTATGTATGTGTGTGTGTATGTATGTATGTATGTGTATATACTGTATGTGTGTGTGTATGTATATGTGTATGTGTATATATGTGTGTGTATATATCCCAGGGCACTCTTGAAAGAGATATTTGTATCTCAGAGTCTTTCTCCTGGTAAAATAAAGGTTTAATAAAAAAAAAATATATATATATTTGTGTATATATGTGTGTGTATATATACAGTATATGTGTGTGTGTCCGTCCGTCCGTCTGTCCGTCCTTTGAATGAGAGCCAAAGAGCTGGAAAATAATGATGGTTGCATAGGATAATATATCTATCATATTCATATAAGGGTGTTGTCTTTGTAAAGAGTGATAACTGCAGTTGAGTCTCAGTGTCTCTTTTCCTCTGATCTGCGTCCCTCTTCTCACCTTCTACTCACTATACCTCCATGGCTCTCTTGCTCCTCCTCCTCCTTCTCACTCCACTCCTCCTACTGCTCCTATTACATCTTCCTCTGTCTTTCTCAGCCATGGCTCTGTTCACCTGCACCTCCTCGTCTCCTCGTCTCTCTTCTCTGTCCCTCTCACCTCCCCCATCCTATTTTCCTCCTCGACCCTCCTCTCAAAGTTAAATGAAGCTCTTGCCTTCTCATCCTTCATCCACATACATGTCAGACCATGGTTGCTGTCCAGTGAGGTGTCTAGCTACTTAACGAGAGTGGATCTGTCTATTGGAGGTTTGATGATTAATTGTGGTGGCACACATGGTGGCAGATTGAACAAGAGAGCCAAGCACCATCTTTTAGACAGGTGACAAGCCTGATAGATCATACACCATTTGGCAAATTTGTCTGTTTGAAAGTGTGCGTGATTTGATTTTCAATTATTTAGTGTGCAGTCAAATATGTTATTCTGCCCACTGATTGGAAGTGTGTTTTTAGTTTTTAAATAAAAATGGTTACACTAGAATGCTCAGTATAACCCATTTGTTATAATACATGTGTGGTTACTCTCAGCTATCAATATAATCTAACAAGCAGTGGCCAAATAAAAAAATTGTTTTAAAAGTTAACCCGATTAAAACCCATATCACATATTAAAGTGTGCAAATTGTTGGTCTAGCCATAGTCTCTGCTTCCCAGGGCTGGACTGGGACAAAAATGTGGCCCGGGTCATTTTGGGCCGGACGTCGGCCCACCACAATTGGTAGGATGAACCTACTGGTACGTGGTCCTTGTGGTCCACTTAACATATGTCCATATAACCTATTATGGCTTTAAAGTACATCTAAAACTATGTAGCTCTTGTAAAGTGATATTCCTTGTATCCAGAGCTCTGTTAGATAAGATACTTTATGATGTTAAAAGAGACAGGCAAAAGTGCAATAAAGTGTACATTCAAGAATTGTTAGACTGTAAGCAGTACAATAAAAAATAAAATATAAATTCGGTAATAAGCAAATACGTGTTTGTTTAATTAACACTTGGGGACGTTTATTTCAGTTTATACAGATGTCAAGTACTGTATATAGACTATAGATATTATGTTTTCACAGTTAATACATCATTTTTTTGTGATCTGGAGAAAGGTAAAATGTTTGTATATGATTAGGAAATTAAATCAATGGGTGCTTGTTTGTTTGTTTGTTTGGGTTTAAACTACAGTTGCAGAGTAGCACATGGAGGTGTATGCATGTACTGCACTCCGCAGAACCAAACAATGTTTACTGAATGTAGCATAGTTTAGAGCTACCCCACAGATCAGATAGTAACATTAGGATATTTCATACAACCTATCCTAAATTACAATGCAACCTGGCTGAAACAAGACAACTTGCCTGTTGTTTATAAATTATTTATAACAATAAGCAGGCATAGTTTAGCATATAGTAGGCCTACATAAGATGTAGCCTTTAATAAACAGCCTTTGCATGCATTTAAATCAAGGGAACCCTTGTTTAGGCCTAATAATTATAAAAATATTATGATGAACTAATGGGTGATCACAGTAGCATGGGCTGCTATGATGACAAAATAATGTTGTCATCATAATGCCAGTTAATGTTAGAAAAATCAGACTGTCCCTATGTAAACCTCTATGCTTACCCCACTTCAACTAGGCTAACGTCTTCCTGCTCACTCATGGCTTCGGCTTGCCCGCTCCTCTAGTCTGACAGTTTCTTTCCTGTATATGGATGATATTGACATTGGGGGAGGTAATTCTCATAAAGATGAGTAGAAATATAGCAGAGCTGGGTGATTTGAATCAATAGCACGAATATTTAAAACCTTTACCTCTATTACAATTAATTAACAATTATGTATGTTTATACACTATTTAAATAATGCCATTTGCAAATATGTCAATGCAACACTGTTAATTAAAGGTCAGTCATTCTCGAGAACACGTGCTATAAAATGTTTGAAACTGTTTTAATAAATGTCCCATCTTTTAGCAGCAGTTTTGTGCATTAAATTGACATGTCCCAAATAAAGGCAGGTTAAGTGACTGGAGCAAATGGATCACTGTCCTCCTGAGCTCCTCCTGTCTGTTGACAGGAGGAGCTCTGCTTCCTTCATACAGTACAACAGCACATATACTCTGTAAAACCCACGGGCATCACCCATTCTTTCAGTATTGAGCCTTCTGCAGAAAATATCTAGTCCCTAATTCTTACAAGTTTCAACTTGCACTATTTTTTTTAGCACCAAAAAATGTATGTCCTCTCCTATTGCTCATATTGACTGGGAAAATTAGTTAGCTACTGTATGTTATCAAGGCATTGGTGTAATTTATATTATTATTTGTATTTTTTTCTTGCAGTCAGTTTCTACTATGATAATTATATTGATATCTCTGTTAGCCTACATTTTTTAAAATACTATTGTAAGACTGTTATTTCCATCTGAGCACATTATGTCCCCGCACATTTTATATGTTTTAGTCAAATAAAGTACAGTAGCTAGAAACTTAGGCTACGCGTTACCATTAGCTTGCGGTCTGTGTCACCAGTTACGCGAGCATATTCAACTTTTTTTAATTAGGAGTCTGACGCACCACTGGATGTATATGGTTTAACGTAGGGCTGGGCGAATCGATCAGCAGACCGGAGGCCCACCCTGACTACTGTGGTCCAACGCCAATCTGACATGTCATGCATTCAGACAGTGATGGCTGAACAAAAGAGGAGCATCCTAAGATGAAGCCAATTTTAATTCATGTTTTTCTTTGTTTGCTACATAAGTAAGGTAAAAGTACATTATAATATAAAACAAAAATCTAACACTATGTTGCTAATTGAAAGATTGCAAAAAAAGATGTGTTAAGATGTGATAAATCAAAGATGTAAATAGGCGCTTGACCATGCAAGGCGACTAAGTCTCCAAAGAAAGGCCTCAAGCACAGGAGTAATGTGCGCTCGACATTTAGTCCCAGTTAAAAGCCTAGCAGCTGCATTTTTAACAACCTGTAGTCGGTCCATGGTCGATTAATTCAAACAATTGTACACTGCATTTAGTAATCCAGATGTGATTCAATAAAAGCATGGACTATAATTTCCAATTCTTTTGAAACCACCGATCTAATCTTGGCTATGTTCCTGAGATGGAAGAAACAGGAACGAACCACATATTTGACATGACTGTTAAAATACATAGCTTTATCAAAAATAACACTCAAATTCCTTAAATTCCCTGAAACAGTGGTCGATAGAATTCTCAAAGATTGTCTAATCTTTGGGGTTATATCGTCAGGGGAAAAGATCATTACCTCATATTTGCCAAAAATTGTCAGCCATCTATTTCTTAATTGAGGCTAGGCAATTCTGTAGAACTGACAGTTTGTCAAGCTTGTAAGGGTAAAAAGATATGTAACTGAATGTCATCGGCATAACAGTGATAAGAAATTCCTTTAAAACTACCAATGATCATGCCCAGAGGAAGCATATACAAGCTGAATAACAAGGGGCCCAACACAGAACCTTGGGGCACACCACAGCACAACAGGGCTGTGTCAGACATAGATGTTCTTACTGACACAGAGAAACTCCAGAGAGGTAAGAGGAAAACCAATTCAGAGCAGATTCAGAAAGGCCCACAGGTATTGGTATCGTTATCTGCAATTCTGGCACTATATTACTTGGTATCATATCAAAACCTAACCTACCATTGCACACTGGAGGCTGTGCTGAAGCGTTTTCTGAGCTTCTCATTCTCTCTATTGCTCATACGGTTGCACTGAATTGATTGTGCAGCATAATATTATGCATGTGTGCAACATTAACATTGGCGGAGGCACATGGTATAGTATTTTTTTTTTAGGATCAGTTGAACGCACGCATTGGACAGTATTAACAAACATGAGCAAGATTAAGTCGTGAGAGGTTCTAAATGTATGTTTGGATCCATTTTGTTTCTGTTAAATACCCAGCCCAATAATAAAGTTGCCAATATATGCATTAGAAAAGACAAATCTTGTGGTAGGTGCACTTTGCATTGGTGTGAACGCCCTCATATTATATGTCCTGCTAGCAAAGCTGTCTGGCTACATACAGTTTGATCTTTACTTCAATTCACATTTAATAAACAAGACATGAGGTCACAGGATGGGTGAGCTCGGAAAGATCACCCTAACACTACATTTAGAAAGACTGTTTGACAGCAGGATGCATAATGCTGTTACATTACATCCTCTCATTCCTCTTTGAAAGGTTAGATTACTGATCTTTAATACACTATATGTTGTTCTGTAACATAGGTCTGAATTCTGAAAGTTTTATGGGATTTTTTTCCCTAGGTCTCTTGATTAGATATTCATGCTATCCTATCTGCCTTACTAAGTATCTAGCTAATTAGCTACAGCAACTTTTAAAATAAACAAAATTTACAACCCAGGAGATCAGATATGGCCTCAAAACAGAACAGGTTTTGGCAAGGTTGGTCAAGCCAACATTCAGAGAAGGGGTGAACAAAATGAGACACTTATATATACATATTTATAGTTTCACAAATAAACATCACACAATATATTAAACG
The DNA here is from genome assembly GCA_025399855.1 of Forbesichthys papilliferus. Classification (NCBI taxonomy): domain Eukaryota; kingdom Metazoa; phylum Chordata; class Actinopteri; order Percopsiformes; family Amblyopsidae; genus Forbesichthys; species Forbesichthys papilliferus. The sequence goes on along the minus strand of JAODOY010052891.1, from coordinate 2,259 downwards.
TATAAGCTGATCTATAAGCTTCAAGTCAGATAAAAGGTGCAGTGACAGCCTTTGTTTAAACGACGTAGATGTACACTCCTCCTACAACCCTGTCTCCTGAAAGTACCGTATGAGGAGTTTTGAAATTGTTTCATATTGGCAAAGTGACAATATCTGATGAATCAAATAAACAATTATCAAAATAGGGGGCAGGATTTCTTCTACTTCTGAAAGAAGGGGTTACATAGCCTGTGAAAATCACATATACACACACACACACAGCCTGGCTACAAATGCACCCACACCTAAACACACCATGAAACACACACTCAGCAAACTGTACGCTAACCCAAACATTGGTCGCAGTGCTTGTGTTGTTTTTGTTAATTTTATCTGAGCTTTTTCCCCCCGGATAACCGGCGCAGACATCGTGGTATGGTAACACTAGCATAAAATTAGCCGTTCACTTTTCCACTGTGATGGCTTTACCATCACACTGTCAAAGATGGTAAACAAGTTCAACAATTAGCCTATGAACACAATGTTTGACATAGATTTGTGTATAACTTTACACAAACCTTGCACAACATTTTTCAGTTTGACTGTGGAAAAACCAAGGTTTCCCAAACCCAGGGATCTTACCTTATACTAAGGTAAGGTTTGGTAAACCAGTTTTACAGTAAATTGTCACTCATCTCTGTGCATTGCATCTACACAGGTTAAAATGGCTGCTTTTATTTATTGAACAACTGATCTTACATTTCCTGTCCATACAGACGTGTTCAAATGCACATCCCAGGGTTCAAGCTACTTCCATCTGACCTGTTTGCCATGTTGAATTATTTTACTGTTCCATGGTTTATTTATACAGCTGCATTAGAAAATGAAACTAAACTTGTGGTTCTATCTCCTCTGTTGGGCCAGCGTCTCAAACAATTAATCTTTCACTGTCAACAAGACTCACTCCTACATGAAATGACCAGTGTTACAAAAGTGAGAGAAAATAGAAACAAATGTAATGGTGAAAGTTAGAGCAGTTTGACATGATCATTGTTAAATCACCTTATCTGTCTATACTTCTATCTATCTATTACTTGATTTGGGAGCTGAGTTCCAATATGTTCTTTCTTCTAAATGGTTACCGGTGACCTGTTGAAAAAAAAAATAAAGTTAATGACTGGTGGAGCCCTTAGGGTCTTCTGTTCTGGGCCAAGGTTTTTGATTCAATTAGACACTGTGTTAACTGCATTTTCAATAGTTTACACCTATTAATAAAAGCTATAAACCAGGATTAACTAACTTACAATTACATTTTTTGAATAAATATTTTTCTACAGTTGGAGGCATATTTTAAGTCTATCTTGTTGAATGTATGCATTACATTCACAGCTCACGATTCTAAACATTCCCAAGTCCCAACAAATCAAAGCAAGTGTTCCGTTTGCTTGCTTTCACGGCCTTACAGGTTTACTTAAAACCACTGTCAGAAGTGGCAGATTGTACTTTTTCTGGAATGTCTGCATTTTCAGTGGCATTTATCATTATATTCAGCTACAGATATATTTAAAAATGTATATTGTAGTCTAAACTGCTGAGCAGCCAGTTACAAATGCATTTTATGAGATTGGTTATGTTTAGAAATGTACCTGGAAGTGATGAAACGGTTCCCCTGATAAGAACATTGCCAGAGTCTGAATGACAGAAGGGTTAACCCTTGATCTCCAGCCAATACATATAACCACAGCTAGGTATGGCTAACCCTGCTGAACACTGAACCCCTTATCATTAAGGGTTGACAAGACAAAGGATCTAGTCATTAGTCATATTGGCTAATGTCCTTGTGCTTCATTGTATGATTTATCCTGTGTATAAATCTTGTCTTAACCTATAGTTTTAACTGTGCATGCGTTGGTTGGAGAGCTGCGTTCACCACATACTCCATCACCAGTGGAAGACAAAGGATCATGTCATTAGTCACCCTGTAGTGCATTGCATGATGGCACATAGAACATTTTAATGTGCAAGTGTAGAGTGATACACAGTGCACACCCTGATCTCTTTCCTTGCAGTGTATGTAAGGTTTGTAAGGTTTTGGTCATTGTCCTCTTGCTCTTGGTCTGCGTCAATCATCACAATATATTCCTGTTTATTTATTTTAGTTTTTGGCTATAGGTTGAGATGTGAAGCTGCCTCACTACTATATGGTTAAGCTAGAACACATTTCACTCTTTGTAAAACAATCACCAAGTGGACCTTTTAATCCTTCTGGCACTTTCCTTA
>JAODOY010052880.1:0-18375 GCA_025399855.1 Forbesichthys papilliferus | reverse complement strand
TTTCCTCCCTGCACTGTGAATGTTTACATGTTATGTTCAATTAAACCATGGCAACATCTAATGTTTGTGTAGTATTCATTTCATCAGACTGTGTTTTTCTATTGTTGTGACTTAGGTGAAGTTCAGAGCACATTTTCTGACCAATTCATGCAAAACTCCACGTAATCCCAAGGGGTTCACATACTTTTTCTTGTAACTGTATAACTACTGTACAATATATCATTTAGAATTACATTTAATTAATTATTTTAAATATTGTTTCATTTAATTACCATTACATTCTCTTATTACCATTGAACCCAGTCTGCTGCATATTTCAGGATATACTGTGGTCTGATTTTGGCTTCCATGGTCGTAATGGGAGAGAGAGCACCTTGTGGATTGGTACAGAAGGTGCAAACACTCCTTGCCACCTAGACTCTTATGGCTGTAACCTTGTTCTGCAAGTCCAAGGACGGTAAGAGTTCAACAAGTTATAGTTCTGTTTAAACCAGAATGGCAGGCCTTGCTTACTTTTGTTTAAGTTGTAACTATCATATTTAACTTGAAATATTTAGGTATTGTGTGTATAGGATTTTTTAAAGAAATGTGAATTAATTCTAAATGGTAATTGGATGAAACGGATGTTTATTCTGGTAGGAAACGCTGGCACCTGTATCCACCAGAGGACACTTCAAACTTGTATCCAACAAGGATCCCCTACGAGGAGTCAAGCGTGTTCAGCCAGGTTGATGTGCTCCAGCCAGACCTGCTAAGATTCCCCGACTTTAAAAGAGCAAAGGCTCACATCGTCACTCTGCAGCCTGGACAGGTCAGTTTCCGATAAATAAAGGTAATAAAAAACTGTAACAAATCAAGCATTCGTGTGTAATAAAGTGATGTGCTCTCATTATAGGCTCTGCCTATCCAAGCATATAATGGGATTTTGAAAGAAATGGAAATGTTATTTCATGCCAAAAAAAAAAAAAATTCTTTTGGGATTATTAATTTGTCAGATGTAATATACTTTATATTACTCAAAAAGTAATATTTAAAAATGTAGATTGAATTTGTTCGTATTCTGTGGTCTGTGATTCTATTGGTAATCCTTAAATTATTTGTCAGGATTAGCACTGTCATTATTATGGCCAAGAACCCTGCTTAATGGGAGCGTGGTTATGTCGATCCCTGTCAATTAAAACTGGTTCAACATTCCCGCTAGGCTAAATGTAGAACGTTGAAAAGTATAACAAGCTACAGACGTACCAAAGTAATTGTTGTAGTTAAAATTAAACCTTATCATTTAAAAAAAAGATAATTCTGACAAATTGTTAACCACCTGATCTTGAATTAGCTACAGCAGTGTAAATGGGGCTGAACATTGTTTCCAAAAGAAAGGTAGGCCTATGCCTACTGTAGGCCTATGTGTATGGTAAACATTAGGGGTGTAACTGTTCACCAAATCCACGGTTTGGTTCATATCTTGGTTCTTAAGCAACGGTTCCGTTCATATCGCGGTTTTACTATTTTCTTTTTAGCGGTATAATCTGGGAATTTTTTCTGGCCTTGATCTGTAGAACTCTTATTTTTTCTATACTTTCTGCCACTAGATGGCACATTAGTACCAGCTTCTCAGCCAAACAAGAACGCTGTACTTGTTGCTGCCCACACATGCGCGCTAAACTGAAGGGCCAGCACTAGGTGAACAATAAAAAAGATGAGAACGGATTACGTTACTTACAACACCCTGCTAAAGACAATATTCGACTATATCCTTAACATAGAAAATAGTTTGCTTAAAAATCAACAATTTGTAATACTTAGAATACTGTAGCTTCATTGCTAAAAGATACAAAATGCAAGCAGTCAGGAGACGATCAAACAGTTTGGAACCACATGACCATTTTCATACCTTGGCGGACATCATGGATATTTTATTGACACGTCGGATAGGTTTCGTGAAAGAGACACCCACAAGAAAGGTAACTGCTGCGTCATGCCTAACGCACCCACAAAGACGACACAGTTTATGTGTGTGTGTGTGCGCGTCTTGTAATTTCTCAGCAAAATGACACACGCATTGATGTTTCTAAATAAAGTGTTATATTATTCCTTTGTTTCGTTTGAGTAAAGAAGCGAAGGCAATAGACTCGTTGCCATATTCTGACATCGTAGTGACTTTGGTTAATTCTATGAATGATAACATATGCATTCTATAAATCTGTTTGTATTGTGTTTTTGAGAACTAGAAAAAGGCTCAGTGGTTCTAATCTAGTATTGAGCTAAATGTGAAAAGAAAATTGTAGTTTAATTACAGTAGCAACGTATATGAGCACTCAACAGGCTGCATTTGTAGTAGGTTGGGTGTGTGTCTGTGTGCGGACCGCGGTTCTGTATTCTGAAACCGTGGACCTTTTGGATCGCGGTTTCGGTTTCAGAACTGTTACACCCCTAGTTAAACATCAAGGGTGGCTGCACTGAACGAAGCTTACACATTGTACAGTATATTAGTGTAATGAGTTACGGTCAGTACTTTACCTGCCAGCTGTTTTTGTCTACTGACACTATGGTCAAAGAGCTGGCTACGGTGATTTGAATAAACTGCCTCCTGCCTCCGGAACCTTTTAAAATATATAAAATACTTTGACAACACTTGATTGTGCACAAGTTAAAGGAAATTGTCTCATAGCACTGCATTGGCCGTCGCCTCTTTTGAAAATAGACTAGATTTTTCGCAATTTTGAATTTTATGAAAAAAATACTTTTTCTAATTTCTCCCTCAATTTTTGCCTGATCCTCATGAAAATTGACAGACATGCTCTTTGGACCACTCCGTACAAAGTTACTTTCTTGGATTTTTGATTTTCAAAAACGTTACTAAGCAACCGGCTATCGAAATTTACGCCAAACAAGAAGTAGGTTTATTTCTTCGCCGCGCTTCAACCAATTCACATGAAACTTGATGGGACCTTTCTCTACTCTGCCCTGAGCCTAAATATGAAGAAAATTATCAATACCACCCACCATTTTTGAATAGCGCCACCTAGAGTTGTAAAAACGTACAAATGGAATATCTCAAAAAATGTACATCAGATTTACTTTGTATAACTTTTCAGACCTATGTCCCCTTGAACCATAATAACTTTGGTGGCCGTGGCTTACCATTAGCCCTGCCTACAACACAATCAAAAACCACCAATCAGGAAGTGACACTATATCTTCGACATGCCTCATCTGATTGACATAAAACTTGACAGGACACATACAGATCTGCTGATTCTTTTTGTTAGAGGTGCTTTGTACATGCGGTGACACCTGGTGCTCAGACTGAAGAAGACGTTTCAACATGTAGTAATTATTATTGAACGCTAGAGGTTCCTGTGCATTCATTTCCATTCACTGTAAGTAAGTGCTTACTCAACCCTGGCTTACCTGCTGTGTCAGATGCAAAACTGTGTGTCATTCTCAAAGTTTTTATATTTTTTGCAATGACAATAAAGTTTAATCTGAATCCCATTTGTCTGTTTTGAGTTTAAAGCATTACCATTTTAGATGTCTAAATGAATAATAATGTAATAGGAAGTTATTATTATATGCTTATGGATAAATCATCAAATTGGCACCCTATATCACAAGAATGTGAATAAAAGTGTTTAGATGTATTTGTGCACGTTTGTGCATGCAAGATAAGAATTTGTGCACAAACCGTTTCAGAGAAATAACAAGTTTAAATGCACATGCTAAGCCTTTGAGCAACAAACGGGAGGATGATGATGTAATATTTTGAGATATACCAAACCCTAATAACACGTTACATATAGATGCACAAATGTTTAAATTGTGTGTGTATTCCAAATATTAAGTTACAAACTATTTTCGTTCATCCTTTTGTCAGTGACACAAGACATTATTTTAAGGTGAGGGGAACAAAAATGTAAGGAAAAATGTTTTGTTATAAATGTTTGTAAATACTTTAAATGTAATAATGGGGAAAACCAAATGGCGGCGGCGGAGTGAAATCTTATTCGGGACTTGAACCCTGCTCCTCTGCACAAAAGATAAACACGCGACAAGGTTCACCACCAGACATTATGAATTTAAACTATAGCATCCTTGAAGTCGCCTATTCGAGAGTGGATTTACAGAATTTATGGCTGACAACACACATTATATATCTTACTATTTATAAAAGAAGCAAACAGCTCTGAAATGTGCCGCTTCCAAGAATGATTAATGTACAATCCTATGCACAGGGAAATTGTCAAGCGTTTAGGAAAAATTCATGCAATCACAATTTATATTGTAACATGTTTTTCATTCAACATTTCTAACCACTTTTTGTTAATTTTTGACTGCTGTAAACACACAACATAATTGTTTAAGGTATAGGCCTAGGCTATATGCAGTCATGATTTTACTATTTCGTTTAATTTATTTTATGGCCTGAATACGCTAAATATTGGCTATAAGGCTGCTATGCTATAGGCTAATGTGATCGGACAGCAAACCGTTTCCCTTAAGCCAGTTTTATCATGCTAATTACTGTAAAGCACATATGTTGGGGGTTGGAAACAGTGCAAAGCATACCTGGTGACCTGGTTGTGGAAATGCCTCTCCATAATATAATGATGGCTTGCATTTTTATCCTAATCGCTGGAGCAGAATAAAAACAGAAAATATTCTTGTTTTCAGAACTGTGTGTTGCTTTCAGTGTTCACATTTTTTTTATTGATTATATTTTTTTATTGGTTATTTATAAATGTATTTAGGTTATTTACCTTCCCCTTTTCACTTTTAGACTACTAATATGTATTAGAATATTATTAGGCTATTGTTATTATTATTACTTGCCTATTAAGATCATTAAAACTAAAACTATTGTATGTGTGAAGAAGAACATCTCAAAGCACTTTGCTTCTTTTTTAATAGGAAGTTATATAGAAGTTATATAATGGCATGTTGACCAGTGTAGAGCCTAATCTGTCATAACCATGTGTAACGATGTCAAGAAGCGTTATGCTGCAACCATAAATTACATAAATCTTACTCTCCAGTACTTCACCGTTTGGTGGCGACCTTGTATCGTGTCGGCCTTTTGTGCTGGGGGAGCCAGGTTCAAGGCTTGAGCGGGAGACATTCCACTCAGGCATTATATTTCGTTTTTATTTATTATGTTTTTAGTATTAACAAAGCATAGTTATACAGGCTTAAAAGTTGAGACATTTTTTCTCAGTTTCCTCCCCCCCACCAAAAAAAATATATCCTGCACTAAATACTGACTATAAGGCTACTATGCTATACTGTGATTGGACAGCAAACCTTTTCCCTTAAAACAGTTTTATCATGCTAATTATTGTAATGGCCCATCAAGCACATATGTGATATGTTGGGGGTTGGGATTATGCAAAGATCGGTCTACAACCGTGGCCAACACCAAAAAGCATTGAGCATAACAATTTTTGTAATAGACCTTAGCTGTTGCCTACCAATATAAATATTGGCTTACATCCTTGATGTATGCTGATGTATGTATGCTGAATATTAAAACAATTAAAACTAAAATCAGTGAAGCCTTAGCTTCAAGTGACATAATAAATCCTATTGTTGTCAATAGGCTATGGCCTAATTGTCCATCAAATGTTGCATGCCATGTTAAGGGGTTGCTGTTGCTGGTTTAAAGCACCTTAGCCTTGTCTTTTTTTTTCTTAGCAGCGGTTTGAAGTTGAGTAGATGCTTTTATGCACTAAACCCGGATGGCTTCCCAGATAGCAGACCAACATTGAACCAACATTTAATCAGCGTTTACACATCAATGGGATATTTCATTTTGTTGCATAAACTTTCCTTTACATAACTTATAGCCAATAAGTTATAAGCCAATAACATTTAGTACCAACTTTACATCATGATAGGCTTAGGTAATGAAAGACATTCTCAGCATTTCAGATTAAAAAAATGTTTTTATTTATGTATTGAGAGAGGGAGAGAGAGAGAGACGACAGATCAGCAATCAGCCACTGTCTTAATGGATGGAGATCTTGATGTTCAAAGCCCCCGATTCTTCTGCTGCCTGACAAATTCATATGTAGCAATAATTTAAATTAGCCAACTTTTTAATTGCTTTGTCATTTTCCCCATCCAGCGCCCTCGGACATGTGATTCTGCCCATATAATATTGTAATTTTAATGTTTAATAAACTGTAGCCTACCAGTAAATCAAGACTAGAAACAACTCCCAACATCTACAACTGGGTACGCTAGTTTACATGACATAAACTGAACAACAGCTGATTTATTTTAACAATTTGTAAAACAGTGTTAAGAAGTATAAACATGAGATTTATTTACGCATAACCGTAGACACGGGTTGGCTACGATATATTATTCTAATAATATTTGCCTTACTTTTTTTGCCTACTTGCTGTTTCTCCTGTAGCTCTGGTCTGAGCAAAACAATTGTTTGTATTTAAGCTATGCATTGCAGTTTCCATTCCAACAATTTCAACTGTTCTGATTAAGTCCCAAATGTCATCTTTTTGTAACGTTACAGTGTGACCATAAAATAATCTAAATGGAACGTCTCTATAAAGTTGTATAGGGAACGTTATTGTATAACCAAATTATATATACGAACGTTCCGTTTTGGTCCAAATTGTTTGTTTGTAACATTGCAGTTTGACCATAAAATAACCTAAATGGAACATGTCCATAGAGTCTTATATGGAACGTTAACAAATTTAGACCCATATGCGAACGTTTCGGTTCTGTTCCAAATGTCGACCATTTGTAACGTTGCAGCGCGACCATAATATAACCAAATCGAAACGTTCCCCAAATGTCATAAAGGGAATTTTGCACTGCAACACTTTCATAGCCAAAAGAGGATGTTTTAGGAACGTTGCCAATGTTACGTAAAGGTTCAGGACATTCGTCACTTTTATATAACTTTTCGGGAACAATATGCAAGGTCCTCAGAACGTTCCTTTCTAAGTGGGTAAATGTGTTGCTGGACTAGACACACTGAAAAAAGATATAGGCCATAATGCTGTGTGCAAAATTGGTTAAATATTCTGTATTCCTAAAGGAATAGGCTACAGTACATGAAACTGAAAAGGAGCCAGCCACCAGCATTCCTTATGTTGCACTTGATTAATTCAGTTCTCATTCATAACATGTTTGTTATGAATTAAATAATAATTAGAATATTTTTCATTGATATAACATGAATAAAAAACAAATGTATCCTTGCAGGCTATATGGCTACACTGTAAAATAGCCTATAACACATTCTACTGACAGAGCACACAGCTGCAATAAAAGGAAAAGGCAGACTATTATAAACAACAAACCTTTGTTAATTGTTGCTCAAAATTAACCCAATTATTCATACAAGAGATGATCGATAAATGTACAGTGCAATAGCATACTAATCTAATGTTTCCTTTGTGCCACCTGATGGATGAGTTCAGCATTGCTGGACTTTATAGAGTGTGATTCAAACCGTGTAGCGTCACAAAGAGAGAACCTGCAGGATTTTCTACCGCAACGCAATGAAAATATCGGGCATTTTAAAATGGCATATCTGTACTCTTATGATGACCCTTGCCAAGAAGTTACATGGAAATGGATTTTGTTGTTTCCGAACAGCGCCTCCCCATAATGTCAAAATTTGCTCCCGATTCACGTTTCTGCTAATAACTTTTAAAATCTTTGACTTATTCTCAAATATTTCATATCATTAGATTCCTCCGGACTTCCTGAATCCAAAGCACCATGTACCGTATAACGATGCGTCTACATAGATGTTCCGCCATTTTGAAATTTATACAAAAAACGTATTTTTTAAATTTATCTCTCAAATATTGTCTCATATTTGTGAAAATGTGTATAGCTGTTCTTTGGATCAAGCCTCATAAAGTTACTTTTGTGGATTTCAATTTTTTTAAACGGTTGGGTAATGACAGGCTTTCGACGTTGGTGGTGAAGCCTTATAAAAGGAAGTGGAGGTATCTCTGCTTCACTTTGACCGATTCAAACAAAACTTAACAGGTAACAGCTGGCGGGGGTTCTCCTAGGCTGGCCGGCGGTTCTCGTGCCGCTGGCTTGCGTCTTTGGTGCCTCTCCCTCCTCCGATTAGGCTAGGCCTGACAAATGGCTGCTTGCAGCTATATTTATTATTATTTATAAATGTTTAAGCACTCTTTCAATTACAGACAGGCGCCAATGGAAGATTTATTTTAGATAGAGTAACATTATCAGTGTGTTAGCCTTAGCCTACAACAATTTAAGGTAAAAGCCAAACAGAATTGCAAAATGTGTTTATTTGTTCTCTTGACCTATGTCATAAGATGTTCAGGTTCTTGGCCATAAGAATGAACAATATTATTAGCAAATACCAGTGTTATAACACCTGTTATAATATTTTGTGCTCAGGTGCTGTTTGTCCCTAGACAGTGGTGGCACTATGTGGAATCAGTGGACCCTGTTACAGTCAGTGTTAACACCTGGATTGAGTTGGTAAGATGGAATTCCATCCATCCATACATCATCTAAACAGACAGCTGATGCTTTTAACAGACTTAACATAGTAAATACAGATCTAGCTCATAGCAATTAATGATGGGTTCTTTCCATTTTACACACCAATATGTAGACACCAAAACACCAACATAGATAAATCAAGTTGTACATTGTCAGTATTGGTGCCCTGACAAACCTAAATGTACTGTAACTGGACTATATTTAATAGTACGCTGCTATGCTATACTAGGTTTCCCTAATATGATACCTCTACTGTATGTAGAGGGTCAATTTTTGTAGATCGATTGGGATTAGTGATTCTAGATTTAGTGCACTCCCTCTCAGCTTTGAGTAATGAATGTGTCTAAAAAAAGAACAGGGTCAGTGTGATGATTGCATGTTAGAAATGTATACTTTGAATGATTGGTCCTGGTTCTGGAAATCAGAAGGCGGAAACATCACTTTAACACTTAAGTGTTAACATTGGGATATGTTCTCTAATGAAAGAGGGTTGGAATAAAATTTAAAGGATGTTAACCGGATGTTATTGTAAATACCAAAAAGAAATACATTGAGATCTGGAAAGACAATTTTCCATTTTCTTGTCAACCTCTAATGCCACATTAATTTAGTCTTTAAACATTTCCGCAGGTCACAAAAACCACCTCAAAGTGATTAATTTTCACTTTTTAATCCTGTGTTCCTTTGACTTTGTCTTATCCCCACACAGGAAACGGATGACATGGCCAGGGTCAACGAGGCTGTGACTAAGGCTGTTGTCTGTGCCCTGAAAACCACACCAAGCCAAGACAACCAGGACAAGTGGCTCAACCCCACTGAGGTAGCAGATGAATAAGAGTTTTCTTCATTATTCCCCTTCACCATAATTCACATTATCCCCTAAGAGAGGTTATTTATAGCTGGTGTGCCCCTAGTTATGCACTGTGGATTACTTTAAAGATATGAAAAATATGGGATGAGGATGTCCATTCTAATTTGTTTTGATTGTGTACCCTTGCACATTATTGTATTTCCTTATTAAATATGCCCATCATAAAACCTCTAGTATTCTTCATTTAAGATATTAATATCTAGTTTAGATGTTGTAGAATGTTTAGATATGTGAACAACCATTTATATTAATATTTCATAAACTATTTTGCAGGAGGGAGTAGAATCCCATGACGATAACATGAAGTATGTGAATTTAGCCATGCAGACATGTATACAAAGGCACAGAAGCAACAGCAAATTTGTACAAACGCACAAGGCATTATGTGTGGGGCCAGTTAAACCACACTCAAGTGGGCAAGCCCGAGAGAGCCATGGCTTGACCTGGAATTTCTTCACCATTCCCTTTGGTCCTTGTCTCATCCCAGTGCACAGGGAGAAAAGGGACCTGGAAGACAAGGCAATCCCTGAACACTGTAATATTAAGATGTTCAAAGATCCTCAGAATGGCAAACCCATGATTGTTTGGGACATCCAACAAGGAACGCAAAGCCCTGAGTCAGATCTAAGTAGACCTTACAAAGATAGGATATGGGCACATGTTGCAGACAAACATTGGACAAAGAACTCAGAACATGATCCGATCACCACTAATGACCTGTTAAACTGCCTTACGCATCCTGATGTCATGGCTCGTGTCACAGAGCTGTTGTTGGAGAGGCAGAGAAGTTCTCACAGTACAATAAAGGCACATTTCTTTAAAGAATGAATACACCTAGTCCAGTTTATCTGGTTAGAACAGAGGTAATTGTTTAATAGAAGAAATGTCTGTTTATGTTGTTATCCTGACATTGAAATCAACTTCTAAATCTTCAAGATGTGTTTTAAAATATCTGATAATATGATCTGACAATAATTTACATAGGTACGGTATGCATTTCTTTTTTTTAATTTGATTTCAATCTACAAATTAAACCCACTTTTTCTTTAAATATCAGATTAAATTAAACAAATCACATTAGTGTGCTTACAATACTCTGGGGAAAGCTTGTCTAGCTCTATAGATCGCTGTTTATGCTGACCTCAGACACTATAATGTCTTAACCAATAATAAAATCATCTGTCAAATGTATAAAGTATTTAGTCAATATGATTGACATCAAACTTTAATAACAAGTAAGAGCAACTACTGATTTTGTTTTACAAGGACTGAATAAAAACTATGAATTATGAGTTCAGGATGGTTTTACATTTATTTTAGATTCAATGAATGTAACTAACAGGTTGCCAAACAGGGGAGTTGCACTAAGTCTAAGTTTTACATTGCAAAAAAGCAATTGTTTGTGTTTATATCCTGTGATATTTTAGCTATACAGATACACAAGAACCAGTGGTCCTATGCAGAACCAGCATGCAAAATAAAGCTTAACAGTATTTGTGTAATTTTCTTTTTCTTAAATGTTGCTTTTGCGATTTGAATTGCTGTTAATGAAGGTTAGTGTTATAAATTGGTCAAAACATTTATAAAAGGTACTGGACCAAAAAAACTGGTGGGCCACCAGGGCCAGCAATTAAGGCCTCTGTCAACACATTTTCAGAATCACGATTTGCATTATTTATTGCATTTTATAGGATAGTCTATTCTCTTAATTTTAAAACATTTCTCTTAGTTTGTTATAGGTTTTAACAATCTTATTTAATCTTTAATGTGTTGCCATATCAAAAGAAATCTACCCTAAGGCCTACAGAATCAACAGTACTGGTGCCTGTAGTTTAAAATAAATTATACTGATGCTTTAAACAATCAGATTTTGAGTTGGAGACACTAGCTTCTTATTATAGAGGCCCCTGATTATGCTGAAATCTAATATGGAGACATTTTACTGTGGGATTTGGAAGATATTCCATGCTAAAAGCCATCTCCATATTCCATATGCACTATATGGCGGAGTCATGGGTACCTTCCATCCATCCATCCATCGTCATCCGCTTGTCCGGAGTCGGGTCGCGGGGGCAGCAGCTTCAGCAGGGGACCCCAAACCTCCCTTTCCCAAGCCACATTGGAAATCTCTGACTGGGGAATCCTGAGGCGTTCCCAGGCCAGTGTGGAGATAAAATCTCTCCAACTAGTCCTGGGTTTTCCCCGAGGCCTCCTCCCAGCTGGATGTGCCTGGAACACCTCCCAAGGGAGGCGCCCAGGGGTCATCCTTACTAAATGCCCATACCACCACAACTGGCTCCTTTCGACGCGAAGGAGTAGCGGCTCTACTCCGAGTTCCTCACGTATAGCTGAGCTTCTCACCCTATCTCTAAGGGAGAAGCCAGCCACCCTCCTGAGGAAACCCATTTCGGCCGCTTGTATGCGTGATCTTGTTCTTTTGGTCATAACCAACCCTTTATGACCATAGGTGAGGGTAGGAACAAAAATTGCCCGGTAGATCGAGAGCTTTGCCTTCCGGCTCAGCTCTCTTTTCGTCACAACAGTGCGGTAATGCGATTGCAATACCGCTCCCGCTGCTCCGATTCTCCGACCAATCCCTCGCTCTATAGTCCCCTTACTCGCAAACAAGACCCCAAGGTACTTAAACTCCTTCACTTGGGGTAAGGACTCATTCCCCACCTGGAGAAGGCACTAAATTGAGCTAGTTTGCTCAAATCTCCATTGGATTTCTATTATAGATGCCCCTGACTATGTTGACATCAAATATGGAGACATTTTTGAAATGTTAAAAAACATCTCCATATCCATGCTATGCTGTTATCTAGTATGGAAACACGATGGAGACATTCTACTGTGGAAATGTAAAGATATTCTAGGGCTGCTCGATTATCGAAAAAAATCATAATCACGATTATTTTGGTCAATATTGAAATCACGATTACTTAACACGATCAATAGTATGCTGATTCTTTCCTTCCTCCATCTGAACTCTCACAGATTTTTAAATGTCACCAGATACCACAAATAGAACTTATTTTTTTATCATTTATTTAACTTTTTTTTTTTTTGGAAGATAGTTGTAGTTGGAGCTGATTAATTATAAAGTGGACTGGTTGTCAATATTGCTGCTATAACTATCATTTATTTAGGGTGACCATATTTTGGTTTTCAAAAAAGAGGACACTGGGGTCACGATGACAGCGGAGCTGACGGGTACCCATAGTGAGAAGGCGCTGTGGAATTGAAATTGTTCACAAATGCTTACACAACCATGCAACTGTGTTATTAAACTTTAAAGTAAGCAAATACACAAATTGTCAAATTCTGATAATATAAAGTCACTGTTTGCTGTCCTGTGTCCCTGATGTTTAAATAGTCTACACAGCCCTGGCTCTGTAATTGGGAACACCAAGTGGTGCAGACCACACAACACTTATCTACCCATGGAAATGTGTGCAGGGGCAGTGCTTCTGAATCAGTGTTGCCAACTCATTATTAAGGAAAGTAGTTATTGGCTAAGTCGCTAGAAGTAGCTAAATGACGTCATTGCCTAATTTGCATAATTTGCCATGTGATGTGCATTTCATTGTGAAGGACACTGTGGGAGAGGAATAATGTCGTGAGAGACAAAAAGTGAGTAAAAACACCCGAAATATATATAACTACTTTCTTCTGTCGACTCATGTTTGTTTTTTTATTTACAATTCTAACCCTCCTTTATCCGGGCTTGGGACCGGCAAAATTAACCATAAAGAGACACTATGGCGGAGTTACACATTATTATATATATTTTTTGTATTTGTTTTACTTTATGGTCCACTAAGGAGCCTACAAGTCACAGTAAAACATGAACATTTTTAAAGGCGGCGGGATCAGCCAGAGGTCAATCCCGGCGCATGCACAGTACATTTGCAGTCTGGATGCTCTGACTGCAGCGCTGAGATGGACTGCTGCTCAAGAACTGGGCCGCCTGTGAGTGCGTTGGGACGGGGGAGGGGCCCACGGCAACACCTAGCCTAACACTAACCCTAACCCTAACGTTTGTGGACCAAATGACACCTCCGACCCGATTGGCTTTCAGTCTGGGCGAGAGGCACACGGGAGACGCGCCCGAGCCGAATAGCTGGCCTGACCCAGCTCAGGGAATCCTCGCCTGTCTAACGGTTACCCGTGCCACTCAGTTTCAAAGAGGTAAATAATTCAGATTAATAAGCGGTGGTGTACTATTGCTCTAGACATTTCAATTCTGTGCTTTACTCCTCTTTTGATCGCTTCCAAGCATAGGACTTTTTCCCATCTTAGTAGTAAACTCCCTAGCTACAGAACAGATAGGATAAGAGTGCTTACGCTGAACTAGCGTTGTCAAGTTTCCTCATGTCCAATTGGTTCCGTCCTAGGGATCTAAGCTCATTTTCATGGTTCTTTCCTAATAGCCCATAAACTATTAGTTTCTTTATGACTGATGTGAGTGAAGTTATCGCTGTGTTTTGATTGTTGCTATTGTGATGTATTTGTGTGATATATGCCTATCTAACCTTCACCTGTATTTACTTGTTTTATAATAAACTAACTTTGTTATACCCTTAACTGATTTGGTACTGGAAGTTGTGTACACACGTGAGAGTCAATGTTATGATAAGAACCCAGCATGGGTCCAGGTATTTGACTGATTTGACATTAAGACACATTCCGCAGGTCTCGCTCACTGCGGTCCGCTTGGTAAAATACTGAGGGATTTTTGAACAAACAAGAGTGAGTGGTGCCCCGTTTAAAATTATTAATATAATAATAATAATAATACCTAATTGTACGTGACCCGATTGCTACACAGAGGATGTTTCTTTTTTTTGCTGAGTTTATATCTCCCTATTAAAAAAAGGCAAACTGCTCTTGAATATTCCCCTTCCAACAACGGTCAATGTACAAACCTATGATATGTGCAGGGGAATTGTCAAGCTTTTAGGGGAATTGCCGAAATGATGCACATTTTAGACTACACATTTTTACAAGCCAAAGAGGAAGGTGTTGCATTTTTTCGCTTTTCTGAAGCCAAAAAAGCAAGAGGAGATACCAACATAAACACAAGAAAAGGACATCAAAGGTATGCTATCTGATATCCAAGACAAAAACTAACTTTACTGTATGGTACAGTAAAGTTTCGTGTTGTGCGATTATGAGATCGAGATCCGATGTGATACCAATCCTGTAAACAAATGGCAAAAGCAAGCCAAGATAATGAAAACTATAGGAAGTCATAACTAAACATCTTAAAATAATACAATGTAGGCTGATCCTGTTATGTAAGGTTATTGCCGTTCCTGTAGTCTATAGCCTACATGTTTGTCATTCATGTGAACAGTGACAGCTCCTGCTCCAAAAATAAGGGAGGTCAATTGTTTTGGTGACCCATTCAATAGCCTAGGTAAATTAAAGATATCTAAATCATTCTATAGAAAGCTGTGTATAGGTTACAAACATCAGATTTTATCCAGCACAAAGAACAGGCAACCAGCAGTCCAATGAGATATAGCCTATTGTGAATTGACAGTGAAATCGCTTACTACAGCTTTAAGTTAACTAGCTATTGTCACATTGCATTGTAGCCTACAATGTTTTGTTAGTTTTCTAGTCACCTCACTAGTGCCATACCACTAGTTTACCAATTTCTTACCTAAACCTAAATTTAACCCTTAAAAAGGTTATAAATTAATTCATTAATTAAAAATGCTACTCCTATTACAAAATTTGACCAATCTTCCCCAAAATTGGCACACGTTATCTTCAGCATAAAGGCATTCAAAGGATTTTTGATTTGCCAAACCTTTTGTCCGACAGAGCCAATCAAAGTTGACGGCGAAGCCGCCAAACAGGAAGTGGCAATCTATCTCAGCATCCGTATGTCCGAATGCCACAATAATTGTCATACATCATTGTCAAGACGTCCAGAGGAGATCTGCTGCAGATGGCGTCAATCGGCCATATGGGAGCGCTATACCAGAAATATCACTTCAAGTGTTAATTACTCCTAAATGCAAGCAGATACATCAACCAAACTTGGTCAATTTAAGGCATGGTAGGTCTCCAACACACAGTAAAACTTTCAGGTTTCTATGCTTTTAGCAAGAAAACGAAAATATGACGTGTGTTCTGTATGCTTTGACCCCTTAATTGCTGCTTGCAGCTGTATTTAGGGGTCCAAGCAGCGAAAACCCTATTGTAATTGATAGTTTTATTATTAATATTATTATTATTAAGGGTCAAGCAGCGAAGCTGCTGACACCTATTGTTATTGTTAGTTTTTTTATTATTATTATTATTCCGCCAGATCTTCAGGTTTCGGCATGTTCCACATCCAGCGTTTTTACAAAACTTGGCAGATTGGCAGACATTCACCCAATTAGGAAAAATTTTAAATTACAACATGCTGAGATCAAATCTCTAGCGCCACTAACAGGTCAAAGTTGCGATTTTCAAACGGGCATATCTCCTGACATCTTTAACCTACAGACCCCATCCAGGGGTCATATGACAGCTCTTCTCATGCCCTACAACTTTGCAAGAGGCCATTTTGAAATCCGCCTAACTAGATTTTCCGCCCTTTTGAATTTTGTGAAAAAATCGTTTTTTAACATCTCCTCCTAGGCCATTTGTCCAATCTTAACCAAACCAAAACTAATCTATTCTACTAACAACAATAATCAAAAGTTGATCAAAGAATTATGAAATTCGAAACAAAATGGCCGCCACAGATTAAAATGTATTGGATGAAACCTTCCTTACACAGGAAGTGGATGTAACTCTTAGTCGGTTAATCCAATCCCAACCAAATTTGATTCTTAAGTTTGAAATGCTCTTCAGAAGATACACTCACGTGTTTTTTCAATTTGGCGTCATGGCGCTATACCAAAAAAAAACACAAAAATGGTAACAGAAGATATGTGTCCGATTTTAACGAAGCAAGTGGGAATCCACTCAACTTGCAAGCCTTTATCTGCTCAAGAGAAACTACGTTGATTGGTTATAGGGCGTGGTCACCACAAGTAAATATTCGTCCAATCAGCTTTCAATAGCAATTAGCTAGGGTTACTAAAGTCACACAATCATGAAACTTGATGGGTATGAAGGCCCAAGGTTCTGAATTATGGAAAAAAAGTTTTGTCCAGATTGCTCAATAGGGGGCGCTACAGTCATCAGTTGAACATTGCAGCTTTAAAATGTCAACAGCTACTGTACAAACTGCTATATATCCCTTAGCTTGTATCAAATGCTGCAGTGCCTTACGTGTAATAAAGCTGTCATAATGTCAAATGTCTCAAATATTTTAATTTCCTGTATTACGGATTTAATGAAAAATAGGATTTTTCTCTCTCATCCTATGCAATTTGTGTAAATATCAGATTTCATAGCTTTTTAGATTCCTGATAGCTCCTTTATTCAAATCTAAAAAAAGAATGTTAAAAGTCCTAACGATACAGCTGGGACAGCTTAATGTGTTTCCTAAATCTGGCAGATGTGTCTCCTAGATTTGAAAGTGGGTGTAGTAACACCAAACAACCACATGAGGGCAGCAAGAGGCTACATGTAACACAGACTACATACTGCATTTTCTATTGTTTATGTACATTCAACACTTCATCACATGTGTAAGTCACCACATATAGACTTATTCATATAGCCAATTTAAATTGCTTTAAGTACTTAAAGTACTTTAAAAGTAATTTTACTTTTAAAAAAAAAACTAATTTGTAGTTCAATGCTGATAAAACGTCCTAACGATACGGCTGGTACAGCCTGCTGTGTCTCGCCACTTTGCTTGAAAGCAGGTGTAGTAACACAAAACATCCACAAGAGGGCAGCAAGAGGCCATGTGGGAAATATGTCGAACGTCACTGAAACTATATCTTATTTCTTCCACTTATCGGTGAAAGTGTTACCATCACATTCGTTTGAACCAAACTGTCACCGTAATCTTCACTTTTGGGTAATTAGATAACATAACCTAATGTTTATATTTTTGGGTAAATAATTCTGACCGATCATCAACCAACAATATTGAAGTTATATTTAGAATGAACTATGCAGCCAAATGCTGGGAGATAATCATAGCCATGCTAATGATGTACAGGTAAATATATAACTCATGTAGAAATGTACAAGTGGGTTTATTTATTTAAAAGAGAATACCAGATGCTACAATTGAGAAACAGAAACAGTTAATTGTTTAGCACAGCCTGTACATTATCCTATTAAGTCATTTTGTTCAGTCCATTACTGTGTCTGCCACACTGCAGACAATTGTTTTGTAATATCTAGCGTACAATTATTTATATATATTTCTATTTCTTGTTCAACCAGTGCAATTAATATGTTGAAAATCGAATCCGATGAGTTAACAGCTTGATCAGGCAATGAGCTACGTTACTCCATTTGTAATACAGTGAACGATGTGTCGACTAAAGCTAGATGCTTGCGCTAGCCGCTAGCTAGTAGCCTATGCAACCCTACATGTTATAATTGACGTCTTGCAATCCACACCCCCTTTAGCCTGTCCTCCAATAATAGTTCAGCATTTTTTTAATCCGGAAGAAGGTCCTTAAACTTTCCTGGTATGTTTCACTAGGCTCGTTCGTCTGTGTTGAAAAAAACACAATATTTTGAAGATGTGTCTGGGGGACCTGAAAGCGGCAGTCAATACCCTGACATATGGAAGGTTTTAATTTCATTCCCCAAACGGAAAACAAGTAGGCCTATGATCGACATAGACTAGATTACTGGGTACCCGGTACGATACCGCCAACTACTTGTAGAAGCACTGGTAGACATCACACCAACTTTAGTGCGGTGACGAGAGGACATATACACCATCAATAAGCACACCTACGTCTATTCAAAGGTACTTAAACGTGATAAAGCCACATTACATTGGTGCCACACGCATTACATTCATATCGTCACTTCTTAAATTAGCAAATGTTAGCAAAACG
>JAODOY010052869.1:0-18376 GCA_025399855.1 Forbesichthys papilliferus | reverse complement strand
ACATACACACACTCACATGCACTCACACACACACTCACTCACTCACGCGCGCGCACGCACACACATACACACATGCACTCACAGACACACACACACACACTCACTTACTCACATGCACGCACACACACACACGCACACGAACACACACACACACACACACACACTCACATGCACTCACAGACACACACACATACACACACACACACTTACATGCACGCTCACACACACACATACACACACGCACGCTCACACACACGAGGACACACACACTACTGTATAATATATCTCGTCTTTTCCCCAGTGGTCTGAATAAGTCATTAATGCCAAGTTGGCAGACGGGACCCTAACCGAGGACAGTGTGAAATCAAGGCAGAATATGGGAGGTACTGCAGCAGCCCCTACTGACCCTTACATGACCCCCACATGACCCCCACATGACCCCATGTTCATGTGGAGAACACATTTGTCCAGCTTCTCAGCCAGCGCTGAGGGAAAATGGCCGTCAATGAGACGTTCCCGGGCGGATGACATCCTAATCAGCCTCCCTCACGTCACGATCGCTCCGTCAGGAACCTCCCCCCCACCGGCTTCCATCTTGGCTACTGAACCAACGTAAAGCAATCAATACCGGATCAGCAAGACTCAAGGGGTGAGAAAGAAGAAAAACCTCTCATCCCCACCGCTTCCCTTGCCTGGTCAAGAAAGGCTTTCTTTTTATGGTGTGGCTGATATGTAATCAATGTCCTGCTGGATGTAAGTGTTGGGGGAAAGGTCATGGGAACCTGCTGGAATCTTCCGCTAAGGCCAGGTTCTTGAGCTCAGTCCCGCTAGTCCCAAGCATTCACTGACCCCTTGGTGTGAAATCGCCCTGTACTCAATCCTGTGTATAATAACAGGGTATTGAAATTGTTGCTAGGTAAAGTGCAATGTGCCTTAAATCCTAAATGACAGGTGTGGCATGTGTGGTATTTCATTATTTCGCTCCCTGGCGAAAACAAGACCAACCGCTTGTAAGATTGTTTTTATTGAACTGTATTTAGCGCCGCCTTTGTGGAAAACACTTTTGAATTGAGTGGTTCAAGGATGTGAGATCAGGATGGTATCACGAGGCTGCCTTAAAGGTATAGTTACCCTGTCAAAGCCACTAAATGCCTCCTCGTTCTCTGTGCGTGCTGTACAAATATTCTGGCACTTCACTACACAGCCCTGGCTCCGTAAATAGGAACACAAACAAAATAGTGCAGACCGCTTATAAAAACAATGCCCTAGCCCTCGCAATGCATTTCCAGTGGGTAGAGGCGGACCTTCTTAGAGAGCACCCTATGTCATTGAAGGGGGCGGAGCTTCTGAGGGAGCACCTTATGGCATTGAAGGGGGCGGAGCTTCTGAGGGAGCACCTTATGGCATTGAAGGGGGCAGAGCTTCTGAGGGAGCACCCTATGTCATTGATTGAGGTATTTTTGTTTTGATTTGAGCTCAAAGTTTGCAAGAGTTCTTGAGAATGACCCTTCCTTTAACTCTGCAATGCCACAGTGAAAGTTTCTCCAGACGGGTTTGAAGCTGTGCTTCACACCTGGCTGCCCCACCAGTGAGCCAGGTTAAGCCTTCCTCTCCCAGTTAACCTCAGACCCCTGAGCCGCCTTTGATGGGCAGAAGAAGCCTGCACGGCAAGCACGCAGAATCTAACAGATCCGACCAGGTCTCAGGGGTCTCATCAGCTTCCCGGGGGATGGCAGTGTGAGTTGGATCGGGGGGGGGGGCTTCGTCGCAGATCACTGACAACAACTGGGCCTTCAGATTCATCTGATAAGCAGTCAATTAGTGCCTTGGCCTTGCTGTTGTCCAGGGCTGCTGGAGTTAATTGCTTTTGAAATAACGCCCGCCCATATGCAAATGAGGCCTGAGTCCTGAGAGCCAGTCATCTTTGGTGCCGTGGAGAAAAGACGGGGACACAAATGGCCGTCATGTGTTGACTTAGGTGTCTCATTAAGCGCTGGGAAGAACATGGGATCTGATTGGACATCAGTAGCTTGACCTTGACCGTGACCTAAATAAATAAATAATAATACATTTTATTTTGGATGCCTTTCTAAACACTCAAGGACATCTTACATTAAAAATACATAGATATAAAACAGTTGGCTGAAATATACATACTAATAAGTAATAAATATTTGATCTGAGAAATATATACAAAATAAACCAAATAAAATATTCAGGTGTGGAACAAATGGCCAAACGTCATAGTCATAGGTCAACGTTTGTCCAAACACCTGGACAAACCCTCTGTGATGTCACCCATACAGATGTCTGACATTCAAAGTGGTGCCTTTGACGTCATTTAGCATCGTTTAATTTTGCCAGTACTTAAGAAGGCCGTTAGAGGCGCCAGAGTTCTAATTATTGTAGCTGTATGTGGGATGCGTCTCTCGCTCTACAGCATCTGCTAGAGGGCCACACAGTGGATCATGACACAGTAGCTTTTACATATATTTACATTCAGGTTTGAAGAATGTGCTTGAAGCTCAGACTATGCTGGATATGTGCGATGCCATCTTGGCTGTGCCGGAATCCGCCTTACTATATCTCCCGGTTATCCATAATAATGAGATAAATGTACAGTATGCCTTCATATACATTATTTTCAACTGATGGGTTATATAAAGATATACCCCCGATACAGATGTCATCACCGGGGGAGTTACTGTAGCCACTGTATAGAAAACAAAACTGTTTTGTTTTAAGCTCTAAACATGTTTTATTTCATGTTTTTAACATGGTGGTCAATAGGGAATTGACTCGCTTTTGGAGCCAAATCAAGTGGCTAGTTGCGGAAAAGCTACTGCAATGGGAGACAATCAGGGTCAGAGTTCAGGTAGTCTCACAGAGCCAGCCTATTTGCGTAAAGCCTGGGACACAGTGCTGGCTAACTGTGTCAAGACCTGCCTACTTGACTACACTATTAAATGACCAAGTCAGACGATAAATTACACTTTAGAGTTTATGAATTATTACGGAAACGTAATGACATAAGTGTCTGTTTGTATGCTACGGTTACTACATAAATAATAATAATAATAATAATATGAAAACAATGCACTAGTGGCACACTGGTTTTACGCATAAAGATTTCTGAGTGATATTTCTAACATCCAATGAAAATACACTTACCTGCTATGTTGCATATGTGAAGTAGTGCTGATTAGGAGATTAGGGTTTGGTGGTCTGGGCTCGCTGAGCATTATTTAACACATTTGGTTTAAGTTAAGGCTAGGAGCTCTTCTGTTGGACAATCACGTAATATAATTGTAGACCTTCACTTTAGGATTTGTTTTATTTTACTATAATGAGCCAATGAGCGCTTAACCAATTATATAATTGTATTTAAATAAAAAAACTGCATACAGCATACTTTTTAATGGTTAAACATACATTTCATTATCTGAAATAGAACATTCTTCCCCGCACGTTGGGCCCTAAATGCGCATGGGCAAATTGTATATGTATATTAATTAATGTAGCTAAATCTCATATTGCATTTCGATGTGTTTAACAAGTAAAAATAATTACAACTTCTAATACTGATTCATTTGACTGTGTAGGCAGCCATGATACAGTCGTAGTCTGAACTCGGTGTTGAGGGACCTTGCCTCTGTCTGACAATTCTGAGTTGAGCGTTGCGTATTAACAATAATAATAAGTTTTATTTGAGAACGCCTTTCAAGACACTCAAGGACATTACATTACAAATACAGAGCCACGAAATATAAAACATTTGACTAAGACAGGAGCATACAAATATAAATAAGATGTTGGGAGCTAAAAGGCATTTGAAGTTCTAACCCAGTGAAAGGGTGTAGGTACATTCATTGTTCTGTCTTTCAGTCTGTCCAACCTCCTCATCCAGTGGCACGCAGCCGAAAGATGTAAACAAGGCCAGCTGAGTTTTGTTGTTGTAAAATAGAAGGGTCTCATTGTTGGAGAGGGAGGGTGTTCTTTTTCCACATTGGAAATCAGAACTTCCGAGTTCGGAGATATGATCAAACACTGCATGATCTCTCCAATATGCCACAACCACTGGGCAGTGTGGGTGTTGTAGTTTTTATTATCATTCTGCTAATTGTTACCATGGAACATGTAGGAACTATAATTTATGTTCCATATAATCACTGTAAACCAGCAGTAAAAAGTAAATAAACAGTATATATACAAAATAGTCCAGTCCACATGTACAGTATACAGTACGCATATACATTTTAAAACTGAGATGTTCCTACTTTGTTTAAAATAAAAGTCCCGTCCATTCAGCAGTGAAAAAATAAGCTCAATCTACATGAAAACACAATAGTGTGCTTTCAAGCGCTGTCAAGAAAAACGCCTCATTTAAAAAAGGAGATAACGTCTCACAAGCTGACATTACAAGCCAAAAACTCTGTTTTCCCCGTCTTCTACATATAACTGAACATGGACTTATTAAATAACCTTCACCCTGGAAGGTGCTTTGCATAACGCTCCTTCTTCAGTGATCTTGCATGTGGATGAAAGGCCTAAACGCATAGAAAATGCAGTGTACTTGTGGACTAAGCATGGACTTGATGTACTGCTTGTGTACCTGTTCTGGATTTACACTCTTTACAGTACTAGAGTGTAGTAGCTTTTACTCAGTACTACAATTGGCTAAACAAATCCCAAGGAAGCATGCAAACAATCAAATGAGCGGCAACGCGGCGTTATTTCTTCCCGTTGTTCCTACGAGCCACGTCATCCTAGCTGGGGTTATCATCTCGGTGAGAGGCAGCAGCAACAAGCCACATCCTGCTCACAAGAGTGTCTTCTGCACAGCAATAACGGAGGTGTGTATTCAAGGCTGTGCCAGTTAGCGGCCTTGTTGAGACTCGTCGCTTTTTTTGTTCTCAGACGGCGCCATGGCGTCGCATGGGTCAAACTCCCTCGAGCTTGGCAACGCAAAAACACACTGCTGCAGAATCATGACTCCCTGCCCCCCTTCCCCGGAGAGCCTCTGCCGTAATGATGTATCCACCCCCCCCCACCCCCCGAGACGCTCCACTGTGATCAGGCTGTGTACAGTCAAGAGCTCCGGAGCCTCCCGAGTGTTCCGCTGAGCTGTAATGACTGCACCTCTAAATAACACCCTGGCGTTCATTGTCATGTGCTGACTGTACGATCAGGCTTGCTCATTAAAACTCTCAACCTGTGGATCATTAGCTTCCCAAGGACACCCTTGTTTGTCTTCTGCTGGGTCCCCATGCCAGTCAGATTAGACTTTGCGGACCTTTATAAAAAAGAAAACCATATCTCTTATTGGTGTATAATGTCTGTATTGGTGCTCTCCTGCTACTCCCATTGGTTGCAGTGTTAAGCTAAAGGTGCTCTACTGTATCTGATGTGTTAAACATTAACGTAGCAGCAAACAGCCAATCAATGTGAAGATGTAATGGTGTCCTGAGCAGACGATGACATCATAGTCCCTCTGTTTTTTGTGTTAATAGACAGGTCAGTGTGTGTGTGTGTGTGTGTGTGTGTGTGTGTGTGTGTGTGTGTGTGTATGTGTGTGTGTGTGTGTGTGTGCTGCACACCAGGCACTTGTTTTGCTGAAGACCTTTTTGTGCCATCTAGTGGGAGAAAGTCATATCGCGCTACTTTAAGATTGACAGTTTGTACATGTAAGCATTAGAAGAGCTAGGGTTAACCCTTCTTGACAGGAAAAGGTATTTGTATTGACATGCGTAACTACGTAATTAAATGTCACAGCCGTACGTTAAACTTATACTGAGGAATTTTTTGAGAAAGTTACCAACACAACACAGCTGTTTTTAGGCATTCTATCTGTTAGGTAAGTAGGCTACAGTAAAACTGCTTAAAATAAAATAAAAAGAAATGAGTACATAAAGCACTGCCCTAGCAAATTACAGATACTTATGAGTAACAATTCTAACAGCCAATAAAAATCGACTCCCTCACTGCTGAAAAGTTGTCCAGCTTACGAGGGTATATGTATCAGACGTTAGCTTACGAGGGTATAAGTATCAGACGTTAGTTTACGAGGGCATACGTATCAGACGTTAGCTTACGAGGGCATATGTATCAGACGTTAGTATGTAGACGTTCAGCACAGAGTGGTTTATGTGACGTACTGTAGTGCTAATGGACGGGAAAGGCTGAGATTAGCAGCCCCCTCCCCCCCACACACAACCACACGCACCTACACATACACATACAACACCCTGCAGACAATCTTTCATGGTTAAAATGTTCGACGACGTATAACTCTGTCTTTTTGACAAGACATGTTCCTCACGCGCACCTCGCACCCATGTGAATGGATTAACATGCACACAAGCATATTTCATCCTAGCGTTTGGGCTGTCTGTGAATGGCTTTCACAAATATACACCGGGGAAATGCTGTTCTGGGTCTACCATCACGCATTCCCGTGTAAGCTGTGAGATGAAACTGTGCATGTAATATTAATTCCACTGCCTCTCTACCTTCGGTGAAAACCTATTACTTGTTTTATTATTATTATTTTTATTATTATTAATATTAATATTATATTCATTATTATTGTTATAGAAATACAATGGAATGTAAAAAGAAATCAATTTAGCCAACAGATAAATATTGATCAGAACTTGAGGTGAATGTTAAAGAGGGCAGGTTTTCAAGGGTTCAGTGGAAGCCATTACGGAAAGCTATTGTCCACGGGCAGTCAGAGAATAATGGGCTGATGTGACTCACAAAAGCCAAGAGCACCAGGTTGGCTCATTGTGTGAAACCACAGAGTTGGCAAAGCCACTTTTAGAACAAAGGCGTTTCCATGACTCACTGAGCTTAACTTGTAATGTGAGTTGTTGAGACCATAAAGACACATGCATCATATTGCCTGTGCCTGGACACTTCACCGTATACTATACAGCAGGGAGGTTTCATCTGCCTATCAGTGATGTAGCTATCGTTTCCCTGTGACATGGGCATCTGCTAATGACAGTCGAATCAGTACCTGGCTCCGTTAAGCCGCCCGTACTACAGCTGAATGGAGACAGATGCGCGTCATAGCGTTGTTGGGACCATAGGCAATAGCCGTCTTGTGAAAACTGATACGGTAAGGGAAATTTCAGTTCACAATGGTCCCATCGCTCTTGGTGCCTGGGAGCGCTCTAACAGCCCAGTGCTGCTCAGCCTGGGTGGATCAGGAAATGAAAATGAAAAATGTCACTATTAGCGACGCTAACTCACATCGGATGTGATGTTTGGCATGTGCAGTTTAATGAAGCTGAATGGCAATTCAGCGTCCCCATTCCGCTTCCCCACCTATGCATGTCCTAAGTTTGCCAATATACGTTTGCAGCAGCATTATGGAAATATTGCTCTCGAAGAAATACAATCAGAGTTTGGTTAAAACCCACGGTAGGTCTGAAAACACACAGGCAGTGTCAGATGGAGGGAAAACAGTTTGGTGTTAGTTTGAAGTACAGTACACCATTACCAAGATCGAATCTAGTGTTGAACTCACAACAACAAAGAATTTACAGCTGTGTGCCATAAATATCAAACAATATCCATTTTAAACTATCGCTCAATATTTATATTTATACATTTGTGAAATTTCTGGTTCCACTGTAGTCAAATGTGCAAAAGTTTCGTCGCTTATATAACAAGTACAACAAAAAAAATTAAGACTAACAGTTTAAAGTGATAATATTTAAGGTAGAGTCGGGGATTTATGATATTTGAACTAGATCAGAACATAAACATATATCCCGCATTGAAACATTTTATTTTAAATAATCAAACATCATATGTGTGCTTCACCGCAAATAGGATCTAAAAATAATGGCACTGAATTGGGCGGAGCTTCTGAGGAAGCAGCCTATGGCACTGAAGGGGGCGGGGCTTCTGAGGGAGCAGCCTGTGGCACTGAAGGGGGCGGGGCTTCTGAGGGAGCAGCCTATGGCACTGAAGGGGGCGGGGCTTCTGAGGGAGCAGCCTATGGCACTGAAGGGGGTGGAGCTTCTGATAGAGCAGCCTATGGCACTGAAGGGGGCGGGGCTTCTGAGGGAGCAGCCTATGGCACAGAATGGAGAGGTGTTTTTGTTTTTATCAAGTTCAAATATAAACAATCTTTCTCCAGCATGGCTGACTCCACCTTTAAAGTTTGTAAAAATACGCATTGGAACACCTACACATGGTATCCATATGTGAGTTTGGAGTGACCTAAAGCTCAGTGTTAAATTGTTCTGTGCCCAAAGAACAAGGATTATTATATAAAGCCATTGTATGAGTGTGCTGAGTACATGTGTGGAGCAGTTGCCGAAACATGCTCATGTTTCTTTCATTTCCTTTCAGTATTGAACACAAATATCCATCTTCATGAGGAGTCTTGTATCCTAATGAAAAGGTAAACCAAACCTGGATTGCTTTGGGCTATTTGTCTGTAGGCTACGCACTTTAACGTACTGCCAAGTACTGTCACACAACCGCGGGAAAATCAAGTATTTTCCCGTGTTTGAATTGAGTAGGAAGTAAAAGTTCCCAGGGGTACGCTTTGAAAGCTAACACTCTTCTCTCATATACAGCATACAGTATGTATTTATATAACTTTGGTTTGGGAGGAGTGGTCTTGACAGTGTGCTTGAATCTGATGTCGTTTTGACAAGAATTTCTCAACTGAGATGTTTGTGTGATGCTCCAGCAGCCAGCGTAGAGCAGCAGCTATCTGTGCACCGTTAGCGAAGGAGATACGGCGCGTAATAAGAAATGCTGGAGGCTTTGGACGGAATAGACGTCCACCTAACTGATACGGAGGCAGCTTTGGCAGAACAGCCGAGTCGTTTTGGGAAAATCACAGCCCTCTCTGTTAGAGCTTAACCAGATAAAAAGTACTGCGTGGTAGTTTTTCACATTAACTGTCTTTTTTTTTTTAAGTACGCCTGCACCTTAAATGTTCAAAGAATACTAACACGTTTACTATTACTTTTACTACTCTGTGACTACTAATTAGTATAATGTTAAAGCTGCTGTAGATACCTAAAGAAAGAAGGAAAAAGAGCAACATGTACTGTAAATAAACAACCCAAATGGATTTACACAGAGGAAACCTGCTGATAGTGGACAGATGTCTGTGGCAATTCAGTGGCAGCAGAAGACAGAAGATGTATAGCTCTAACACAGAGGTCTTCAACAGGGGTCCTCAGAGGTACTGCAGGGGCTGCAACCTAGCTATAAATATATCTGTCATTAATGATTTTAATGGCCTAGTATTGTATAAGGTAAGATACACCATTAGTCATTTTAAATATGGCAACATAGGCCACCCTACACATTCTTGACCCGGCAACCAAATATTTTATATACGATAGGGGGTCCCTGTGCCGTGTTTCTAACAACCATTTTAACATGTCTCGATTGTATATTGATTATTTATCTACAACCAGGAGCTAATATTTGCTTGCCCAAGAGATTGCATGCCCATATAGCTAAAAATAAACCAGTGGTGGTAATTCCGTAACCTTGCCGTAACTGTCAATGACCGAAGTCTTCATCCTAAAACACCAGAGGCTTTGTAATGCTTCGAAAAGTGACAAGAGCTGCAAACTTTGACAAGTTGACAATGAGAACGTGTTGCATATGACACCTTTAAACAAGTAGTTTATATAATTTTGACCAGAGGGAGCAAAGCATGGTAAAGACGCTGTAGGTCCCAAACAACATGGCGTACAGACATCCAGAGGCAAAACACATATTCTGCTCAAGTATGTTTACACTGCATGTAGAAATAGTCCTCCCCATCATCCCAGAACAATGCTACAGTAGATCGTACACAGTACCTCTTTAATTGGTAAGTTTGTCTGGCGTTTACACCTCGCGAGGAGATAGCGCCGCATCATTAAACAGCACAAGCTCATACATCATCACAGTCTCCAGTGCTGTGCTGTTGCAAAGCCAGAACCCCTGCAGGTACATCCACGCTCCAAGACAGGCCGCCATTGTCGTTGATCAATGGGCTAATTTATAACGTGTGCTCGCCTTCAAAGCACCCTCTTCGTTTGCATGTTCATTATGTACCTAAAAAGGCCAATTATTCCATCACAGGAGCTTGTGGAGGGTTGGGCTGTTGATTCCGAACAATCATATGAGATTATCCAATTAAATGCATCCTGGTGTTTCCCCACCCACTGTGCATATTACAGAGCTGACCACACAAAATATAAATATTAAATATTCTGTTTTGGATATGTTGCTTCTGCTCACATACAGTACAGTACTAGCGAAGTAAATAGTACTGGTTTAAATTTAAATGGGTTTTATAACTTTCATTTATGATACGGATTTCATATAAAACGTTTACACAGCGTAATAAGAATATTTTTCCTCTCTGCACATATGAGAATTTGCGAGATGTATCAGCTTTCTTTTCCATTATCATATTATATATCTTGCACTCATATTGGTATCATCCTTCAATGTGAAATCAGTTATAGTGCTATGAAATGCTTATTATCTCATGTGGAGTATATGGTTCTTCATATTTCTTTCCCGTTTCAATTTCTCTCATGTTTAGCAACAAGCTCATACAAATCCCTTCAGACCTGTAATGGATGGTCCTCACTTTTGCTACTGCTTTTAGATGCAGTGGGTTAACGAAGAGCAAATGTATTTGGACAGTCCGCAATGGAAAGAATATTGTTTTCATTATAATATTGTTAAAAAGCACTTGCCCACTCGCAAAATATAACGTTAAAGGGCTGGAACTTTGATTACATTTGAAAAAAAAAATCCAAATTAAAAAAGTTATAATTTTTTTTAGCGGTGCTGGAAATAGTTTTAGAAACTCTAAAAGAGTCTAAAGACGCCTGTGCGCCCACACGTGCAAGCCTTCCAGGAGACTTCTCATCCTCTCTCCCTGTAGCGGTACTGTTGCGTTTCAGCCGCTGCCTCCTGGATATCATCGCTCTGAACAAATTGAAGAAATGAAAGCAAACCATCTCTGCCAAGATGGCTGGAAGCAAGGTGTTTGTGAGTGGGTCAGCGAAAGAGAAATGGGGGCTGGGGGGGGACTGAGTTACAGATTTTGTAGTCATCTTCTCCACGTGCCTCAGTTCTATGTTTATATCAGAGCTCAAACCTCCTGACACAACTAACGCATCTGTGATTTTGGCCGGGATAAATAGATGATCCACCAGTCAGCGCAACATATATTGACGACAGTGGGTTGGTAAAGAAACGAGGCTTACATTTACTTAAGCCATGGTTCATGGTGGTGTCTTTCTCCCCACACGTTTCCAGACTGTTTTAATGGAAGCTTATTACAGTAGGCACAGACATTGATCACTTACAGTACCTTTTGCTTAACAGTGGCTCACTTGATGTAGAAAACGCCTAATAAAAGTGTATGGTTATTTGGCAAAGAGGGTGCAATTTTGGATCGTAATTATGCCACATTCATGTTATGGCTAATACAGTTTTTGAATTTGCCGGAACTCATAGTCCCAGCGGTGTGCACAATGACTTCTCCTTGACAACTTTTTTCTGTGACGGCTCTATCGGTTTGAATAAGAGTCTGTCGAAAGAGGGAATGACTGAGCTGTCTGCCGATACTGCAGATTACACCATACATCAGAAAACATTCCCACCGCCGACAAATCATCAGCAAGAAAAATGTGTGTTATGGACGCAGAATAAACTCCAGACAGCCCAGGTAACCTGAGAGCTGCTCTAAACAGTAGGACAGGCTGTACTTTAACAAGAGAGGCAATGTGATTAATAGATGCACCCACACGCAGCAGCAAATGTTGTGACGTCTAGTAAATGTCCTTACAGAATACTTGCACGTTTATTCTAGTAGTGTCATATAACATTATTAGAATGAGAAAAATGTATTCAAAGCTACTTTTAATGTGGCCACGTCACGTCAGACACTAGTTTTAATTATCTTCTAGTTTTGTGAAACCCATGCATTTGCCTTCACCATACCATCTAGCACACACACACACTTGTATTGGCAAATCCAAAGGGTCTCATTATGTTCTGTCTGTGCCACTGGGCAATCTTAATTCTAACAGCAATTAAAACGTGATATTTTACTATGCAAGGTAATTTGCACCTTTAAGATTTAGTAAATAAACACCGGCCAGCATACAAATCCTAGACAATTAAAGATAATCAATTTGGCCAACTGTTTTGGGATCCAGAAACAGCAAATCTGATTAAATTACCAAACCCAACCTAAATTGGCACACAACAATATATAGGTGGAGTCAGTTATGCTCAAGAAAGATTCTTGATATTTGAAATAATAACGAAGCACCTCTCTCTCCGCCATAGGGTGTTCCTATCTCCCACAATGTGGGAGACAGATCTTCTAAGGGAACATCTGCCCATCCCAAAAATGTTTAGGAACACCTGCTTGTATTTCAGAGCAAACAGAGCGGAGTCACGGACTAGCTAGCAGTCGGTGAGGTTTATTGGCTTACAATCGCTAAGCACACCTTTACCAGTGAAAGGCAAGGGGTTTTCTCCCCTATATACTTGAAAATTCAGTTTACTTTCCTAATTGAAATCCTCAACGCAGTGTGGCCAGATCGATACGTGCAATGTGGTGTAATGTATCCTGGCTAGCTGATATATATATATATAGATCTATCTGTATAGATCACGTTTATATACAGTATGGGTCCCTCTTCAGGTCGGCAGCTTGGATAGATGGCTGTAGCGACACTTAACCCACCGCTGACCCCTGAGTGGGAATAGTGTCAGGCAATAATCACTCTGACACCTGCAGGCACTTTAACACACTTGGCATGTTGTGGATGTATTGGGAGTATTGGGCTGTGTGTATGTGTGTGTGTGCGTTTGTGTGTGTATGTATGTGCGTGTGTGTGTGTGTGTGTGTGCATGTGTGTGTTTGTGTGTGTGCCCGTGCATGCTTGTGATCATGTGTGTAGGTGTGTGTGGCTGTGCGTGCATGTGTGTGTATGTGCGTGTGTGTGTTTGTGTGTGCATGTGTGCGTGTGTGTGTGTCACGGTTGGTGACATTGGCCACTTCACCTTTGCACACTTAAATGACATTGGGCAGCTATTCCCTTGTATGAGCAAGCAATGCATTATGGGAGCTCTGGCTGTGTCTACTCCCCCCCCCATCCCTACCGCACAGCGCACCACAGCAACAAGGAATCTAGCGTGCAGTCGTTCTCAGGTAATAACCTCCCCCGAGAGAGACCTGTCTCCGGACAATGTGCTCATAAAGACCTGCTGCTGCCGGGTGCATAGGTGCATAGGGTTGGGAAGTAACCGATTACAATCAGTAACTTCATTATACCGAGTAGGGTTGGGAAGTAACCGATTACAATCAGTAACTTCATTATACCGAGTAGGGTTGGGAAGTAACCGATTACAATCAGTAACTTCATTTTATACCGGGTGCGTAGGGTTGGGAAGTAACCGATTACAATCAGTAACTTCATTTAGCAGACACTTTTATTCAAAGACACTTACAAACAGCACATTAGTCAACAGTACAAGAGATCATACACCAGGTATTCTGTTAGAATAACAACAGCATGTCATTAGGGCTGACTATGTTATACCTTTGCAACATCTGTACACTATGTAATATACCAGGCGATGTATCGAATTTACCAGCAAATAGTTGATAGAAGTCTAAGTACCAACAAAGTGCTAATATTCTAAAGAAAGAAGCAAACTGATTATTTTGTAACTGATTACCATAAACAGTAGCTGTAATCCACAACCACATTACCTGCTAAAACACTTTTTTCAAAGTTAGATCATTACTTTACATTACTTACATTACTTATGAAGTTTGCACAAGAAAAATTCATAAAAAATTGGGCCGTTCTCTTATTAACCTTTGTCAATCAATAATTTAGTCCTACTTTAATCTGATCCCCTGACCAACATAAACGGTCACAAAAATAAAAAGATTTGGCGCGCCAACGCAGTAAATAAGTTTGGATGGGATGTCAAAGAGCAATGTTTAGGCGTGAAGTAATCTAAAAGTAATTAAAAAATATAATGACGTTACTAATTTTAGTCTGGTAACTAGTAACTGTAATGGATTACATTTAAAAAGTAACATACCCATCCGTGTGCGTGCATGCGTTCGCCTGTTCTTTCTCCTTTCCTCATAGTATACCTACAGAACATGTATGTTATGTTAACATACATGTTCTGTAACACACTTTGTTCATCATGTCGCCGTGTTCTAACTGTACGGTAGTAAAATGATTAGTGTGTAATAAAGTATATTCTATACTGTTCTGTTCTGTTCTATACCACAGGTACATAGAGTATACAAAGCAAAGTACACCTACAGGAACATAGTATACAGGAATATACAGTGTGAATGTTATACTTACATGAACACATAATGATATTGGCAAGATAATGCTAGTGTGGGCTTACTGGTATCTTGTTGTCATGTGAGATTTTGTCTCTCTCTCTCTCCTACTCACCCTTTCCATTCCATCCGATGCTCACAGATGTGCATTGTCACTCAGCTGCACAAAAACAAGCCAAACCCAAGACACACACACACACACACACACACACGCACACGCACACGCACACACACACACACACACGCAGACACACACACAGACACACACACACACACACACGCGCACACACAGTGTGATTCCTGTGTCTCTACACACTGATGGAGTGTTTAATTAATCCCATCTCCATCTGGCACCACTGTATTGTACTGCATCCTGCTGCCAAGACAGCCAGCGAGAGTCCAGATGTGCCGTAGTGTAGGAGGAGCCTTGCCCGCCACCGCAGTAGGTGGGACGCCACAACACCACGTCAGGTCAGAAGGCGTTGCCGGGCAGACATCGCCAGCGTCTGGGTAAAAATGAGGGGAGGGGAGGAGGTGGGGCGGTTGCTATAGCGAGGGGAATGGCAGGCTCCTGTCTGATGAGTGTCGGGGAGCCGTGATAGGTGGTTCACTCAGGTGTCCCGGAAGATAATGGCCTGAACTAGACTATATGTAAACACATGGTGGTATATATGGCCTGAACTAGACTATATGTAAACACATGGTGGTATATATGGCCTAAACTAGACTATATATATATATATATAGACTAGGCTATATATAGACTATATATAAACACCTTGTCAAACTACTTTTTTACCTTCAAGCTGATATGTTGCTGCATTTGGTGTAATTTTTTACACGCCCAAACCTGATGAGACTATCTATCAGACTAGGAGTAGCAGCATAGGTCATAGATAATTGGCTACGATATAGAATTGATTTCTCTCTTGGGGCCAAGTCTGTTGGTTTTACAACAATTCTTTTCACAGAGAGGGAGTTTGTCTCCTTCATGTCCCTTCAAACAACACACACGAACACCCAAATTGACTTAAAACATTGAATTGTTGATAGTGAAGTAAAGGACAGACCACATGCTTGTCAGTGCAGACAACATAGGCTAGCTAAATGACCACAAACTGGTGTGGTGGATAAATACACACTAGCTGTGTTTACATGGACACCTGCAATTGGGTTAAAAACCTAACCCGAAAGAAAATGCTCCATGTAAACACCTCGATCGAAAGAGAAAGGGCCAACTCAATTGAGATATTATTCCAAAGCAGAGCGGTAGTATATAACCTGTTCAATAACCTGATAGAAAGAATAATTCTACCATGTAAACGGTTAAACCTGATTACTTCCTGGTTGCGTTCTTCTGCACACGCCTCGTCTAACGTTGTCTGTGATGCCGATAGTTCTATTCTGCACAGCCACTGTACAAAGTCTGGACAAAACAATCGTGACACGGGCAAATAAGAGAATGGGAGTTAGTAGGCCCTATGGTGACGTCTGGTGCCGTAAATGTCTCCACCAGTCACACAAATAGCCTCACTCTCCGACACACCTACATCTAGAAGCTAGCCGGTTTAGCGTTTATGCTAGTGGGACACGTTATGTTACCAAGCTAGATAATGTGTCCATGTTTATCATCTACTCTGATAAGTGGCAACAACGCATGCAAACACCTGACCTGATTAGATGACATTGTAATCGGCGCTGCTGGACTGCGATTACTCTAAGCAGCATATGAGAATACATTCCAAAATTAGAGATTTCTCGCCTTTTCCCTGGTCTGAATAAGTCGCAACATTTTAAGAGGGCCTGAGAAGTCGCTAAATCTAGCGACAAAGTCGCTAAGTTGGCAACCCTGCCTGTGAAGGTCCTGGTGACATAGTTAGCCGGTAAGAAATGCCCAGAAGCAGAACCTATAGCTGTGTATTATGGTTGCTTTTTAAATGTCATTGTCGCATGGTAAACTCTGCTTGTGGGCTTTGCGTTTCCAAGCCCGATGTGGCGGAGTCAAACTTGTTGTTAGGAAAAGAAAGTGGATTTTCGGCAGTGGTGCCACAGCGGGCCCTATAGTGTCAGTGTGATGGGCGTCGCTGCCCGCTGCCCAGACTTCCATTTGAGCGCCAGTCAGGTGGTGACTGGCGCTGCCACCTCTAGTTGCTCTTAAAGATTGCAATCAGTGACCTCTGATTTGGCTAGGC
This sequence comes from Forbesichthys papilliferus, assembly GCA_025399855.1. Lineage (NCBI taxonomy): Eukaryota > Metazoa > Chordata > Actinopteri > Percopsiformes > Amblyopsidae > Forbesichthys > Forbesichthys papilliferus. The sequence continues at coordinate 1,804 of JAODOY010052869.1, read as the reverse complement.
CACTTGTCAAGCTGTGCTGTCGTGGTGTGTACTGGCCGACACCCGTTGTTCCTCTGGAGAGAGCCAGACGAAAACGGATGGCAGAGCCCCGTCGTAACATAAATAAAACAGCTGTGCTTTTACCCGGGCTTGTAGGTTCCTTTAAAAATGCCTGGCTGCTGTGAGAACTCAATGAGCTGGAGCTGCTCTCCATAAATACATAGCACAGAGTTAAATCCTATAGTCCTATAGAGAGGTTTAACACAGCATGCTTTTTTCAGCCAATGTTTACCGCCAGTACTCTGTCCTGTAATCTGTCCTGATTTTGTAAGCGTTGCCTGCCCGTCTATGACTAGTTAAAGTACTTGCAGTGAAAATATCCATAAATACATTCCTTGAGTCTCATTAACGCACGACCAAGCAGAGACAATCAAAACAACCGGGTGAATGCGATGACCTCTGCCTCCACAGTGATGGGTTGCACATGTAAAGACTCGCGGCCCGGGCATGTGTTGAGAGAGTCATTATCTGTGGCCCACAACGTTGGAAGAATTATTTAGTGTGCAATATGACTATTAGCACTTCATACCTGCCAACATAATAGCTTGAGAGAGATATGTGTGCATGACCTCATCAGGGTTAGTATTTAAAATAAAATAAAAGATCTTCTTGAGAATAAAACTAACTTCAATAGCTCTAGTGTATATTACTATGCAAGTTGTACCCGCATTACTACTGATAAGCTTTAGATTAGTGTCATAACTACATGTCATTAATTATCGGCTTTATCATCGCTGCCTAGTTGCATTTCCCTTAACTTGCATCAGTTCACACTGGGTTGAGACACTTTTATACAACCACACAATTACAACAACGCGCGGTTTCGTCAATATCATTTTTGCCTTTTGTGCAGGAAAAACAATTATACTTTAATTGTTCTAGCTGACTTGGTTTATTAATGTTGTGAAATAGATTTATGGACTGCAGAACATAGCAATATAGTAGTCTACAATCGTTACTAGTGGAAAATAATAGAATTACTGTGAATGTATTGTGCCGATTTTTAAAAATGTTGTTTAATTATTTAAGAATGACCTTGTTTTTTCTCTTTGTGTTTCATTCTGGTGTTAACGTTAAAAAGTTATTAAAGGACAAAAAGCATCCAAACGTTCTTTCTTCAATCCTTACTGATAAAACAGAACCATCTGGCTGCACATTCCTCAGCTAGCAAGTGCGACTGTAGCATACGAATGGCAAAGCTCCAGACTTAGTCCAGCCTCTAGAACGCTTCCTAGCTTTTAGCTCAAATCAAAACAATATCCTTCCTGGGCACCGCCCCACAAATTGAAACCCACTGTGAAGCAAAGCGGCTATTGTTGTTGTGAGCGGTTCCTATTTATGGCTGTGTAGAAGTTCCAAATCATTTTTTCAACACACACAGATAAAAGGTAGCGAAATGCAAGGAGCTATTTGGTGAATTTGACAAAAAGTGTATTAGCTTACATTTAGCTAGCAATATAGCTGACTGTGCCTTTAAATGTCGACAGCCTGTCTGGTAGAGAGGCCATCCTCTTTAAACAAATGGGATCAATCTGCCTTTGTGTTTGTCTGCTAATCGATACTGCGCGTACGGCATGTACCCCCCCCTTCCCGGCCTGGCCAGTGTGTTGCCATGGCGCTGAGCCCCGTCCAGGACAATCAATAACCAACAGTGGCTCCTCACCGTGGACCCAGGCCAGCCATCTAGCCATCTCCTGGGCCGTGTAGCCTCCGCCATCAACGGTCACACACAAGGTCGGCATGCGGTCGTCTGCGACGCTACACC